>JAQFYC010000532.1:0-53285 GCA_034694165.1 Tomocerus mixtus
TAATCAGTAACAATTCTTGTATTTGTGGAGACTCGTCACGTCACGTCACGTCATTCTATACGCACAGATAACTTGGTACACAACTTAATTTAACCTAACCAATTCTCAGATATCGATATCTCTAATTTAGTATCTCTATGTGCATTAATTACTAAATATTATTATAAATAAATGGAAATACTGTACAAGTCCGTTTAGCATAACTCGTTCGCTTAGAGGTTTTCATTCTATCTTTTTCTTAAACGTTAAGTGAATCGTTTCGGTTCAACTTAGAAGTTAAGGTTCAGTCCTTTGGAAACAGTCTTTACAGTCTTACCCTGCTACACTTTTAATTTTGGATATTAAGTGCTTAGACTCATTCAAATATTCTAAGATTTAGTATATTTCTGATTCTTTAGTCGTCATACAAAGTACTTAGCTGCCTAGCTACGTTAATGGTGACATAATCCGTCATCACATCAATAGCACTTTGATCTTCGCTGTATAGTTTGGATCTATCAGTAGAACTTGAAATGAAATATAAAGATCCTTATCTCAAAATTGTTATTTATGGCTTGTGCGTGTAAAAATTCTCAAAATAAAATCATTGTGTTAGAATTGTGAGGATGCCCTTGGTATTAGTGTCGCTGTCGAGTTTAATTTTTTCGCATAAGATGACCATTGTCCATAAGCTAAAGTAAACATCAAAGTTGATATTAAATAAATACTGTAAGTATTTACCATTAGAGGAGACATTAATATATATTTAATGTATGCAGTCTAGGTTGTATATTCTTATAGATTGTAATACAATTTTTGAAAAGGAATTTCATCTTCTTATAAGCAGCGTCTCGAATTTGATATGTTATAGAGTAGACTGTAGTAGTTAGGCATGAAGCTGATAAAATGTGGAATATGTTGGCCAGAAAGTGGGTTTATAAAGATATGTCGCCGGACACGCTGCTTGATTTTGTTAAACGACGGATTGTTGAGAAAAGGGATTCGATGTTTGTGAGTTATTATTTAATTTATGTAGTTAGTAGAGTGACCGTGGGGGAAGAGCGGTGTTTTTGCGTGCATTTAATACTGATTTCATTTCGTGTAAATGGATGGCCTGACTTGTCACTTGAATAAAGCTGAATTACAATTACAGTTAGGAAAGACTGATTTCTTTTTGAACTTGTTCATTTTTTGGTTTTTAAATATCAGTCACTGTATATGGAGTAAAGTGATGGTGTGGTGCATAGCTTGTAGAGCATACTTACACCGTAATCAGTTTTCTCTAGTTCAAGATCAAGAATTTACGCGTAGAGCAGTAGTTGCTCGTTATGTGATGAGATCACATATTAGATTACATTACACTTCTCATACTTCTATAGTAATTGTAGTTATGTTATGTCTACGTCTGCTTTACATAGCAAAGTACATGTACGTCGTACCTCATATACGATGTACCTACTTCTACAATACAATCATAACGCACTTAAGTAGATGCATTAGTACAAGACCATTTAAAAACTCATAAATATATCCCAATAGCTTATCATAACTTTGTGTTTTACATTTCCATTGTGTCTGTCTGCGTCTTACTAATCTAGTAGGTAGAAAGCATATTAAAATCTAATTGTATTTTATATTCTGCAATAATAACACTACTAACTATAATTACGTAGGTTTGTGAGCATCCACAGGCGTAACGTGGCCAATTGACATACGTTACGTACAGTGAATATTTATTACTAGTACTTAGTACTTACTACACATTGCATTGCATGCACTACTATGTAGTCGTAGTCTATGTACTTAGATCTAAACTTTATCTCACTTAGCCCCTCAATTATTTCTTCTGCTCTTCCTTACCGATTTTCTCTTATTGCTCTTTCAACTAAAAACTTTTATGTATGCTAACTTTTGTAGTAGTCTACTTGCATAAAACCCATTCATAAAGAGGCGAGTTTTATAAGCTATCTGGTCGGTAGTCGAATGAGAATGATTATTATTCATTGAAACTCACCGTTAATTAATTTATTGTTGAATTGTGTTCAGTTTTCGTTTGCATAGACTGTAGTAGTATTGGCCGTGTGTGCATTGCAGATACAAGCCATCAAAGAGTTTCAGACTGAAGGTAAAATGTTGGTATACAATTATTCTAAATAGCTCTAATTAGCACAACACTACTGGCTATAAATAAATATCTGAATTACTTGCGCATTTAGATTAAAGACGCGGTATACATGTTACATTTCTTGTTATGAATTGCGTAAATGTACTTGCATGTACTAAGTAGATACAATAAGGAAAATAATCTAGTAATTAATTTAACCCGATCGCTAGTGATACAAGTGAAGTGTATTTACGTATACATACGTAGTAGGTACCTACCATTATAGTAAGTTCAAAGTATCATTTGTTTAGCTTCTTAGTCATTGTTACCAAACCACGAATATCTCTACTCTTTATAGTGTTGACAGGAAAAGGAAAAATGTATAATACGGCACACACATAATTCTTAAATGACCAAGTTTATTAAAGCTACAGCGGGGCTAGTTTTTCTTATATTATTTTATTATTTTGTTAGCAATTATTTGACTATAATTAGCAAGCAGACAAATTAACATTCAGAATTAGTTAACTTTGCTATGCCCTTTGCGGATTTCCTTAATTACTTTTAAAAACCAAAATAGTTCTACATAAATGAGAAAATCACGCGAAAAACCATTTAACGGTTAGAAGTACAATAAGGACAGAAATATACTTATTATATACTTCGTACAATAGACCAGAGCAGAGCAGACCACAGAGTTCCCTTTAATTACCTACATTTGAGTACAAAGGCTACTTACATTCGCCGACAATTTTGACAGTATGTATTCCAACTACTTATTTATAAACATGACAAAAAGACCTTGTAATATTCTCAAATAATTTGATAGAATTTGTCTTATGTAGAAAATCCATTTCCATTGGTCTTGACATTTTATATCCTTATAGGAGAATTACATATAAAGCATGTAATAAGAGCATCTGTCTTCTCTCTTATATATGTATAGATACATATATTGTATTTATTGAAGTGAGTTAATGTTAATGTGGTCAATGGTGAAGTTGTAGAGTCGTCAGTCGTCACTCAAGTCACAGTCTTTTATAGTTGTGCATAAATACATACAGTACTTACTTGGTTACATATTATTCATGTTTATCGCTAAGAAAGGTACCTAGGTACATTTAGTGTTTCTGTATCTATGGGATGGGGAGTAGTAAGAAGGAATCTAAAGAATCATTACAGAAGAAAGAGAAGGACATACATACACAAGACAAATGCAGAAAGACCATTAAAATGTCTCGTTTAGTTGTTTCACTTGCTACTTTACATGAAATGAGCTGAACTGATCTGAAATGAACTGAGTCAACCCTCGATTTTCGGTTGTAGTTGAACTTAGGGGCAGATTTTAACCCTTTGGCTTCACATACAGAGAGCTCTGTGTATTCGCTGTTACTAACTCAGCTAGTTCACTAGTTCTCTCTGCTGTGATGTGTTATGGGTGCTGGATGGCTGGATCTGCTCTGACACTTGTTTTCTGTTCTTTCCCAATTCTGTAGAGCAGAAGAAGGAATAAAATCCTTGTGAATATCTGAGTTTCCTTAGGCAAGTCAAATCAAGTCATGTCACATTGCCTCCGCCGTGTAATGTCGTGTCGTTCAAATGAAGTCTTTATGTCTTGCTAGTTATTTTTTAGCTATTTATTGAACAAACATGCTAAATGCTTGCTCATAATATGAATATTTCCACACTATGGCTTTAGTCATGTATTATGTACGTATGTATATGCATATGCATATACAAGAATTGAATACAAAGTTAGAAAGAGCAGACTAACTACACTTTGCATAGCATAATAAAGGAGCCAGAGGAAAGTCAAAGGTCGCAACAAAGTCGTACTGTCTCTTATTCGAAGTACATAAGAGTATTACTTACTCCTTCCCATTTCGTCCTCCTACACTATTTAGTAGTCCTTTCCATTACATTACACAGCACATTCAATTGCATTTCATTACATTATCCTCTCTAACTATTTACGTACGTACGTAGAGCTGAGCAAAGGCAAAGCCAAGGAAATCAGGACAAAAAATCCATACGAAAATCATTTATTTCACGAAAGACAGAGTTCATCTCCAGTTTTCCCCTTTATACTTGCTATCCTCCAGATATCTTTCTACGTCATTCCACATCATTCTCTTACAATAAATACGTAGTTTAGTTTTAGTTAATATTTAATATTATGGTTGCAAAGCTCATTACGATATGTGTAGTATACACCTATATATACATACTTTACTATAAATACTTGTCTCGGATAAATACATGCTACAATTAAGTATATAGTTAGCCAATATATACAGTTTTACATACTACATAGCACTACTGCTTTAATAGTTGCTACTCAGTCGCCTGATTTACATACCTATAATACCTAATTTCATTGCAACATCCAGCATAACTTAATATACTTCGGGTACATTAAATATAAAGTACTAGGTGCATTTATTTGTATTCACTGTTTTATATATTTAGGTATAGGTACTCTACTAATTGTAAGTAAATAATTGATTGTAAAGGAAAACAGATGGGCTAATGGAATAATGCACCAATATTTGAGCAGTTAAAGTTATTGATGATGTTGAGAAAATTTTAGATTTGAGTTCTAACAAGACGCGCATTTGTAATGTTAACACTGGAAGTTTTAATTTCATCATTGTGTTCCATTTTTTACTGCTAATATTCTTGAACAAGTGTCTTGAAAGTAGTGAGCTATTTAGAAAAGAAGACTATTAGTTTAAGAGCTTGAGAAGTGAGAGACTGACGTGATTTAGCTATTAGTAGACTCCGCTCAAAGGAGGAGGCTGAAAAAGTCATAAAAATGTTACCGCGATCATCATAAATTATAACTCCCAGTTTCTTAGCCCTTTTGACCTCCTTGCCTTGTCCTGACTCTTTTCCACGGAGTACGTTATGAACTACACACGTTATGCCCTTTGACAATCCAGTCTTCCTTCCCTCCCATCATGTATTTCTATATTCTACATAAACACTTCCTCCTTTTTAAAAAATTCAACAAAAATTGAAGCAGTGGAATATTCACATTAATTATGGCATCATTTGCTGTCTATATCTTTAGTTTGCTTTTTACAAATAAGATGTGGTATTGCATTACATTGAGCTGTGAACAGCATCAAAGGAAATATGTACATGGGAAGATAGTCCATACAGACACAGATATATACTTATATATAGACCTATATGTACAAATTATATATTTGGGTTCGAATAAAATATCCAGGTTTCTCACAATCTACTCCAGTTACAACATTCTACCACTTTATTGTCCACAGATAAACATTTAGTCTGTGGCCTGGGCAGACAGAAAGAACACTTTGTATGGCAAACGCATTTCTAATTTTAATTCAGTCAAGGGCGGAAACAATGTCATCTGAATTGAATTCGACCTAACCCTAGACTAATACGCATATCTCTATAATGTAGGTAGGTAAGTACTAATATCTCATTTCATCAGCATAGTAGGCTTATTTTAGTCAAACTTTGAAATTATAATTATCGAGTTTTATTGTAGTATTCCATTTGTTAACTCTTCTTAATGTGACGTTGTCGGAGTCATGTAGTCGACATTGTCATTGGAATGCACATTTTTGAAGATTGCCAGTTAGAAGCATAATTTGTTGTCTTCTTGCCATGGTACATTGGTATTACATTGCAAAGTAATCCATTTTTATAAAAATATTTTTTTTAAATTGGACCAGTATATACAGGAGTATACATAGTGCTGCTAAGTACATACATAGACAATTAAAAATATAATTAGTGCTAGGGACCATAATAAATATTTACACACTAGCATAATATGCAATACATCGTAAGTTAAACCATTAAACATGTACTAGTGGAAGTCTGGGCTCAAAAGACATATTAGCCTTATTTTTTAGCTATAATGAAACGGATCCGTTGATGTCCCCAATTGTGTACCAATTAGTTGCAATTGCATTTGAAGGGAGTTGGAGCTGGTGTTTCGACACTAAATTGATAATATTGGTTATGTTTGTTGCAATTAAATAGCTAGTATAACAAGGATGAATGGATAGAGAAATGAATGAGACTGGCCTGGCTGTGGATAAACTGAAAGTGAAACAAGAAAACCTAATCTGGTGCATAAAATGATTGTGCATGTAGAATTAAATTGAGTCTAAAGATAAGATGTTGATGTGTAAAGCTGATAAGTGGGAGTAGGCTATGGAAAACGTCAGTGCACTGAGCAGGTATCTGAGAAACACATACGAATCAGTGTGTCAGTGTGACTTCTCTTGTCTCTTGTAAGGAACCCAACCCTGCCAGGCAGGCCCAGGCCTTCTTGAAATAATCAATATCTCTGTAGACATATATTTATAAACAGGTTGTTTTCGTCCTTATAGCCTTGCCGTTTCATTTCGGCTAATTTTATTGTATTTTTCCCATTTGGTTTACCTTATCATTAGGCCAGTTATCTAGAAAGGATAAATATTTACTTGCTATCATATGCTTATTAATTCTACACATTTACGCTAGCATAAAAGCCATAAAGTTCTCTATACATCTCAGAAATTGTTACTACTATTTTTTATTGGCTTATTTGGTACATTATTATCACTACGAACAATGATTAGTTAGGAGCAGAACGAAAGAGTGCAGGGAGAACAGGGGACAGGGGAGGTTTATCTGTCCCAGTACACATTTACCTAGCCTTAGAGTCACCTTGACCTAGCATATCTTGCTTAAGAAGACAACACGTTGGACACTGGACACGGGGAACTTTCAGTTGAAGTGACATTGAAAGGGCAGATATCTTCATTTAAATTCATGAGCTAAAGCTATGGCTCAGCTATACTTTATACTTACTACTTCAGTTAGTCACATCTAAACGGAATTAGCATATGTACATACATTAGAACAGACAATGGGATACTTTCACATAAAATAAATCTATCAGATCTGCATACATATACAATATACTATCTGAGTAACTTTGTGCTTTCTTGGAAAACAAACGTATTGACTCTGTTGACGCTTGCTTTTGTCCCCTCATTGCCACATCAATACAGTTGCACAAAATGGATGTAAAACATAATTTTCCATAATTTTCCAGGTAATGCTACTAATAGGGCATAAGTATACAAAAATGTTAACTTGTGTCTCCGTCAACACTATGCAACGAATATAGGAGACACTGGTTTGAATATTCTCTAGGCAAATGCATTTGAATTATTAATACTATAATACTATTATATGATTTGATCATTTCTGTTATGAAATATTTCACTTCATGCAATATCAAGCGCAATGCCTGCATTTTAACATTGCTTTTTGCGTGCATAGCATTGTCGCATAATCATGGACACTATGGATAAATAAATGGTATCTGTATTATGATTATATGAAAGATTGAATGCTATTCTTAAAGACTCAAAGGCTCCAGCTAGGAGAGTGTTGTTTTGCTTGTCATCCTTTTGATTGTATAGCTTAGAATAGAATAAAGATAAATTAAATATACGTAGGTTGTAAGTAATAAAGATAATTTGACTTATTTGCTTACATTAGTATTACATTACATACTATAACTGGACTAGTCTAGTTGATCGTGCTTACCTGTATAATATGTACAGATTTGAAGTAATTACTTAACTAGGTAATCCACTAATTAATAATATTATTGACAAACATTAGTTTTGACAATCTTCCTTCGGTTTTAGTTCCGTGTTGCCCCCATCCCTCCCATAACACACTAATCCCTTTATATCCCAACCAACACACATTACTGTTGATCGCCAGTTTGTCCCCTTTGATTTCAAACGTCCATTATCACATGAAAGAAAGCTATTAACAATACAATTACAATTAACTAGTAGCTCCAGTTGTTAATGTCTACAATATAGGTATGTGGTGTCGTGTGGCACAATGTAACACAATTCAGTAGAATTGCTTAGATTACACTTCCAAAGACTTCCTTCTTTCCTGGGTACCTACAAAGACAGGTGTACGTACACGTTTAATTTGAGTACCTGTACTTTGTACACTGAGCATAATACGTAATTCCTTAGAGTTTTAAAGAGAAGCTCAAGGTTAATTACGTGACGAAATGATAATACGTTGATGAGGAGTCTTTCCTGCTCCGATCGTGTGTTTATGTGTTTATATCTCTATCTGCAGTGCACCATTATTATTAATTCCCATTGTCTCTGTCTACATAATAAGCAGTCTACCGCCTGGACTGACTGACTTTTATTAGCTTAGGTATTTTGTATTTACTTATAATTGCTGTTACAATAGCTTTATCTGGATTCAGGATGGGCAGAGCAGTGTACTTGTACTACACACGTTTATTTACTAACTAGATTACTAAACAACGTTACGTACGTTGTGTAGGCTGTAGGCTGTAGGCTTATGTATGCTTAATATAATAAAAATGTTTACAAGATATATAGAAGAAATATGGGCTTAATTTGTGATATGGGAAATAAGTGGGAGGAAAAGGAAAGAAAGCTATAGAGATGAATACTAATTGTAAAATTGTAGGCTAAAAGAAGCTAAGTCGGGAGATATAGCTAATTATCACATGTATGAGTGATTGTTGACGTGCGTGCACTGCTCCTTATGCATATTATTTATGTTTAAATGTACAATCAAAAAGTTAAGGATGGGGATGCGACTATGGGACATATACACGGTTAACTGATCCTACTAATTTACTGGAATCCAGCAGATCCCAAATCATCTTTTCTGTGTGTACTAGACTTGTAGACTAGATTGTGTATCAGTTAGCACTAATTTACTAATAACACTAATAAGTCTATTTAGTCCAGCTCAGTCACTCGATCAGTGTTATTCTCAATGCCTAATTATAACCTGTAATTGGATTTAATCTCTGTCTTGTCTTGTGTTAGGTATCAAGCCGGAATGATTGACCGTGCGATCGGTTCGTCCCCTACGATGTCCGCGGAGCCATCCTCCCCCATCGGCCCGGACCTCCTTAGCCATTCACCTTTCAACTCTCATCACCACAACAATCACCATTCCCACCACAACCACCCGAACAATAACAATACTAGCAACAATCCTCATCATCAGCCACAGACACTTTTGTCCAATCAAATGTTGGCTATGGACAACTCTGACCTATCCGAATCCTCGGATTCGATCGTCTCCTCCGTCTCCTCTCACGGTCGCTCCAACATGCCGTCCATTTCTGTAGCTGCCGTTACGGCCGCCACCGTTTTGTCTCAGTGCCATCCCAGTGTCATCGTGGAATCCCGCAGTGTGGACATTCATAACAATCTCAACAACTGCAATAACAACAACAATCACGCTGACACCAATAATAGTCATCATAATGCCAACAATAACAACAACTCACACACCCTTCACAGCTCCATTATGAACAATAAGTTTTTCAATTATTTTATCAACGATGAGCACCACCTCCATCCCCATTTGGGACACCATGGCCATGGAGCTGGACAGCATCATGACGACGGGGCGGTGGAAGACGATTCCCATGCTCATCATAACTTCATTGACCAGAAGCCAAATATTATGGATCTTCATGACCTGCACAACCACCATCATCATAACAATAGTCATAACAATCATCATAATGACAACCACAATGGCAGTGCCACCACCAACAATGGACACAGCAACCACAATACTAGCAATAATCCAACTAGCAATAATAGTCACAATACTCACAATAATGAAGATCATCAGCATAGTATCGTCACATCCAGTAACAGGTAATTACATTTGCTTTTCTTATATTATATTGTAAAGGTATATTATATACATATTTTCTTGCTGTGCTGTTGCTGTACTTTTAAGACATCATCACATTTTCTCAAGTTTTTTATATGTTTTTGACATTGCATGAATGAAAACCAATTTTCTTATTGTCTATTATATTGAATCAACGCTAAAAAAGCAACAAATTCGCAAATTATATGATGTAGTATATTACGTATGTGTATACTGGCAAATTCAAATAGTTTTTATTCAGTGAACAATAAATTGGCAGCGAGCGAATTTCAAAATTTAATTTCTCCAGGGCGTAAGTAGCTTTCCAGATAGCTTCAGTCTAGCTGAATTAAATATAGATTTCAATTTTTTGAATACATGTATCAGAATTAGGATTATTTTTCAGCAATTACAGTAATACATACTATTTTTGTAGTCAATTTTCATTTTTGGACTAGTAAGTCGCAGTGGATCTGGTATAGCCAAGTTTGGGTGTACCGAATTATTAGGTTTGGACTTAAGAGGATCCCCTTACAACCGTGTACTAAATGTGTATCAATCGAAAGCACTAGTAAAGGGCTTTAAAATTCATGAGCAATACAAAAATCCGATTTTTCGGATCCCATTGATTACTCATGAACGGTACACAGTAGGAAAAAGAAATTAGTGTTATTGTAAAGCCCTTTACTAGTGCTTTGGATTGATACACATTGGTAACAGGTTATAAGGGAATCCAAAAAGTTTATTTATCCAAGGGCCAAAAAGTTTAAAGTCAAAGTCAGATACGAAACAAAATAAGAGCTGAATCGAGATAATTGTTGGTCGAAGGTTTCACTATAGCTGTGCTAAAGTTGTTAATTACAATGAACATAATAATATCAATCAATCTAACTTATTAGCTAGACTATATTAATATACTACCTAAATACTATACTTATTATATTGGCAATGTTTTATTGTGCAACTTTAATGAGGATATATTAAAATACTAGGTAGGCATGCATGCTGTAGCTAGGTATTAAGATGAATAGTTTGTATTATACCGATCAATTTTCTCAGACGTAACTCGTAACTAGCAGATTTACGTATGTACTTTTTGTTAAGTTTATAGCTTATAGACATTAGAAGAAGAGTTGTTGTACATTAAAATTAGCTCTACACACATAATTACTGTATGGACATGGTTGACTCTACGAAGTGAAGAGGTCAATTAAAACATGGATGGCAGAGGTCTACTAAGGTCATACATCTTTCAAATTATATAAGCAACAAGTTTAAAATGTGAAAATTGTTTGCATACTCAGTTCCATTAATTCCATAATATACCATTAGCTGATTTTCTTGCGCTATGATCTAACTTGCCTAAATTAGTTTGACTTCTTAATTATATAGCACTGAAATATGGTCTGTGTGTTACGCTCTTGCTGACTATGTCTAACCATTTACATTTACATTAACTCTTTACTAAAACGAATGTGCACAAAAAATGTAAAAATAACGTATTATAAGATCGTTATTTAAGTCAAGTTAGTTTCTTTCTTACTCATCGTCAGTTGTTTGTTCTTTATTGCTATTTCTTCATCCATAAGGTCAAAGTTCATGAATGAAAGTATTAACATCTTTAACTTGGAGTCAGGAACAAGGAGACCCATTGGGCAACATTAATAATATAATTCACTAGTATTTATATGTAAAATATAATGATGTTATATTTGGTAAACTCATAATGTAGGTAAATAATTTGTTTTCTGACGATTTCTTCATAGATTGGACGAGTCAATGCCAATGTACTACAGTGCAATCGAGCATCATGGTCCTTACCCTAATCCCTTATTTCACCCGTACATGACCCAGGCTCCAGAACATTCTCCTTCACTGCAAACGCTAGCAGGTTGATTTTAATTATATTTTTCATTCATTCTTTACATTTAAATATAATAATGAAGCTTCGTTTGCATTTACATTATTACATTACAATAGTTTAGTGTAAACTTGTAAAGTAAAGTAAACGAATCTATATGCTATCTTAGCAATGAAAATATAAATGAATTCTGCTTTGCTCAGTTTTCCATTCATTCGAATTCCCTATCTGATTATTTGTTTGTTAAATTCATTAAGGCTTGGACGATAACTACAAAGTGCAGCCAGGTTTTCTGCAAACAAATAAGCTTCCTGGCTTCTTCGGTTCGGCTACCAGGGGCATGCATCCGTATGCAAATCGTAAGTTTTTTTCGTTTTCTATTGAATGTTTGACATATTATGTAGTATTCTTATCTACTATGTGGTACAGAGCATGCAAGGGGGAGTATGCAATGCAAACTTGAAAAGGTTTAGTGCACGACAGAAAGTCATGTTCGTTTATTTTTTCCATTCACACAGCCTATACTCAAGCTGATTTTCCATGGCTGGGGAATTACAGTGACGTAGCCAATTTTTGCGGAGTAGCCTATGGAAATGGAGGAACACCTTCAAGCTTGTCCAACAGCCCGTCCTCCATGTCCTACAACGGACAACCCATATCCAATATTGTGGCCCAGCCGAGTAGAGGTGGTAAAGGGCAATCGTCTCTAGTTAATGGTAAGTAGATGACCTTCATTTTAAATCTCTCACTTTGCTCACACTAACTATTACTATTAAATAAATATATTAAAATATATATATAATAAATACTACATATATTTATTTATTATATATATAATAAATATATGTAGTACGCACACTATATATTAAATAATTGTATCTGCAACATTAAGTTATTTAGTATAGTATTCTTCAAGCCATTCTTATACACTACTTAGGTTTATTTACTTATACTATTAGAAGCTATACATACAACCCAATTAAACTTTAACAATTGGTACATGATTATTCGTACCAAGTAGCAAGCACATAATATAGCGAAGAAATAGAAACACAACAAAATAGTGTGCTCACAGATCGTAATACAGGAGACAGAAAGATATGTTTTTAAAGACAACATAGAAAGGCATACATAGGGAGGGCTACGTCAAGCTGAAGTTTATACAAAACTAAAGAGCCTTTGTTTCAATTGAAGAAGCTGTTTGTAAATGCATAGGTAATATTTTGCCTAGAAAGTCAAAGTGTAAGTATGGTGATATCTAATCTAATAGTGTCCGTATCATATCGTTTTTAATAAAAGGGACATTAGCGGTACTTAAATTCTCAGAGGAGGCGATAACCCTATCAAAGTTGATGAATGAATTTTAGATAGTTTATAATAAGTCTGCCTTCCAGCCTTTAATCCACATAATATGTAGTTATCATGACCGCACGCATGCTCTTTTCCATAGGTTATCTCTATAATAACTATCTACTTAATAGTAGTAAAGTAATAGCATATCACTTAAGTTTATATCCTTGTCTTAATGTCTATTTATTATACTGCTGTTTGCTGTACAAAAAGCATGATAAAAGGTAAACCAATATTTCAGGGCTGAAGGGTCTAATCCAAACCCCCAAACGACCATAACCACTAATATATTTTGTCTTACAACTTGATCTTGGGTTTGGATTATGCCCATTATGCATACGGCATACCTATATAAGATGTTCAAAAAAGGGGAACATTGCCATTCGCCAAATAGTTCCGTAAATATCAGAACTTGGGGCGAAAACATATTCATGCTTACATTTACAATTGTTTATCAGTCAAGCCATTATGGTGTTTAGGATAGAATAGTACGCACAAACAAATTATAGTTTTTAGTCAGATATCAGAACATAAATAAGACCACACTAGTTAATAACAGATTACAAGTATATGATTTTTCTGATGTATTTTGTTGCTAATTGAGAGTTCATGCGTAGAAATATTTGCGGAAATACGGACAGGAATGTGGACTAAGAGCCTCAAATTACAATTCTTCCAACCTGTGCTGGTTTTAGTAGTTTAGAGCTTTTTTATGTGTAGCTGATAACGAATATGGGGAAATAATATGGAGAGCCAACCAGGATCTAGGGACCCATATTTTCTATTATTAAACTAATTATCATAGTTTCTGTTTCGCTCTTGTTTAGAGTGCTAATGATTTGGTAACATAACAGACCACACAGTAGCCACAGTGTGCAGATAATTTAATAATCATTGTTTAATGGTTTGTGCCAATTCTTTTGTTAGATTTGTGTTGAACTGTCTAATCAATTCTCTGTTTGTGGGAAGAAAGTTGCAATTTATACTAGGAACTTCCTCCATTTGACACATTTTTAGTTGGGTTGGGAGATTAGATATTGTCATTTACTTATTATTCCTCATACCTAAAAGCTTGAGCTCATTTCACTAAGGCTCACAAACTGAGAAGACAGCAGAGCAGACATAACACTATGCGTAATTATTTTGTAAACTTGTTTGTGTGGTGACTTTTATCAAGAACCTTGAAGCACTAGGGAATTGTATATATAAAACGTGGCTTTTCCTCAGAATTGCACTATTATTTATTTATTTAGGCATGGAACGGAATGTTCGCATTCTCGTGTAACTACATGGGGATGGGATTCATTTAGTACAGCAACACTCATAAGCTGAGCCCACAATTCATCAAATTTCACTGGTTATATTTATAGATGCCAACATTGCATTTTGGAAAAATAAGTATAATTAGTTAATGTCAAACTGCATTATTAGTTTCGTTAGCTGGTAGTCTGCAAGTATCGCTAGAGCAAAATAGTTCGCTTCGAAAGCTAATATGTTTATGTAGATGTTAACACTAAAGAATAGAAATGAAATCAATTGGAACATGAGAAGTCAGATTATGTTTAAGGTAGATTTTATTTTTTAACTGCCTCAATGACAACTCAACTCGGCTATACTGTGGAGACCGGATGTGCATTGTAAACAAACTGTCATACGCTGGCTGCAATGCTGCATGTTTATATTATTTATATTTATTTACAATTTACGTTAGGTAATATCAGAACTCCGAACGATAGGAGATGCAATTAAATCCTAAGATCACGAATTAATGCTGTAGACTGCATATTATCTGTTTGTGTACAATTTAGTTATTTTAATTCGTTCCAGTTTCGGTCATGTTTGTTAATGCGTGAACCAAGTATGTGATGTGTGTGCACGTACAGAAAAAAATTACATGACAGCACTTGCTAAGCAAAATGTTAGCCCACCCGACTATGCTAGGCTGGCTGTAATCGTAATGTCACAGATGTCATAAGACATAGTTATTTCTGTCATACGATTGCATTGCATTGTATTTTGTATTCTAGTTTTTCATGTAATTGGAAGAGGCAGATGAACTGTTACTGTGCTACACTTTACACTGTATGCATAAATCACACTAAGAAAATGTTTATTTACATTTAAAATTCGGAATTATTTACAGTATAAATTAGGTAATTATATCCGAGGCTTGTATTATGTATAGGCAGGTACTTAGGGGCGTAGAAATATTTCTGTGCCACGATCAACAATTTGATGATTCTGTTCTTAAAGTTGTCCTTGTCGACATAAGTCATTGCCACAAAGGAAACATGTACACCGCATGGTACACTAACACTAATCCTAATGTTTTATTTTTGTAAGCAGAAATGCCTAAATGGGCAACAAACATGGAGTCATAGGCAGTAAAACTGCCTATAAACTTAATATATTTATTGTTTACTTTGTCACTCGCAATTTTTTCTCTATTGCGTACGTTGTATTATGTATGAGATCTTTTTATCCCCGTCTGGTTAAACCTTAAACTCGAATGCGTATTTGAAGCTTATTACATAAGTAAGTATATATAGTGCAATGAGTAATTTCCTACATTAATATGAAGTGGTGCATTTAAGGAATATATTTATCGCCATTGTCATCATCATTCTTTAAGCTAATTAAACGAAGCCATAATGTTTTGAAGACTAAACAATAACTAGGATTATGTAATTATGCAATAAGTTAGAAAAAGTAAATGCAGTGCAGTACGTGCTCGCTTGGTAGACTGACTGACTGAACTAAAGAAATTCCAGTAGCAAGGGAAGCATTTGAAAAACATTAATTCAACAGCAGCATTTCTCTTAGCAGATATTATTATCACAGTACTTATAATATTATGCTTTAGGGCACTAGTACTTTGGATGAAACGCTTACGATTTGATTATTATTATGACAACATAGTACATATAGGAACTTTTATTTTCTACATATTATTGTTTTAAATCACAGTAATTGATGGTAATAAATGTTGCACATAATCTGGACGTGATGCTTAATGCTTCGGATGCATGTATAATAACTATGTATTTTAGCAACTCTTAAGCATTAAACAGTTGTTGTTGGATTTATTATGGTAGAATGTTTTATAGAGTGAGAGATTCGTAGTTTGTGTTAATGTATTATACACACTTTACGTACCCGAAGACTGTTATTCACGTATAAAATCCACAGTTATTCATCTTGCCTTAAAGAATTAGTATTATTTATGCATGATGTAGTGGTTAGGGTGTAGAACACCAATATCAAGTCAAATTCTCACATTCATTGCAATTAGAGAAAATGGTTGTAGTAGAAAATAGACTTTTGTGGTGAGACTACAAGGAATTGATAATAAAATTTATAGCAGTATCTCCACAGGCCGATATTTTTTGTCGTGGTTGGGTCTGCGGTTCCTCCTCGTGTATTATTAGAGACAAAATAAGTAGACAATAGGACAACAAATGGACATGGACATCCTTTGTCTTCATATGTGTCGCCCATGTCTATAGTTATATGAACGCCTATATTATACTTACTTACGTTCTAGACATGTTACTTACATACAAGCCATGCTACCACAAACAACAACACAGTAAAATACAGAAGCTACTCAGCTAGTTGTAGTAGTCCAACCGCAAAAATTTATTTAAAAAATTAGCTTTGCTCTGCCTGACAATAATTGGCTAACATTCTACGTAGTATCTGTAGTTCTTGCTTACTTTATTAACGGTTGTAGTGTAGTAAGTTATTTAGCCAGTATGTATATCAAATATCATATACCTCTGTCTGTGTTAATGTTTGCTTCATTAAGGAATACGTAGTAAATAATTGTAGATACATATATATTTGTACAGTGATGGTATAATTGTGTAGCGTATTATCATACAATAAAGAGCGTCAGTGCAGTGTGGTAATATGTAATATGTAATGTACTGTGTTAGTATACATGTTAGAAGATGTACCTATTAGTTAGATTGAAGTGGCTGAAAATTGGTTTACAAAGAATCACGACCACAGCCATTGCATACGATGTGTAAATGGAAATATGGATCGGCATAATAATATTATGTTCTGTGTAATATTTCCAGTGAAGAGAGAATGCTCATTAACTTTTAATTTGCAACATCATTATCAACTTTGTTTCTTCTTATCTTTCTGACTTTTCGTTTTCGTACCCTCCTTTACAGTCACAAAAGAAACATCCTGTCTACTTATTCTTATATCTCTCTCCCTTAGCTACTCTCCTCGCAGTACATATTTCTCTCCACCTTTGTTTAAGGAAATATATTTACTATTGCTGAGCTCTCATAATAAGTAGTTAAAATAATTGATATCTACTACTTAACTTAGTACTATTGCTATATGTAGTCTTTAATGTAATGTACAGTATTAACTGGAGGTTCATAAATTTTGCAGCCTAAATTACATACAATGAGTAAAAGCAACAACATAACAGACTTAAAATTAACAATAGTTTAACAAAGAATCCTACATGTAGTTTGATATGATTGCCTTTATTCCCTTCTCTACATTAATCCTTTTGTAGGTTGTTCGACATTTAATTGAAAAAAGAAAGTTTTCAGTATGGATGGTTTATCACACTACTAGTTCGAGATTATGAATTTGTTAACTTATTGCAAAGCGCCTTCCCAACTATGATAAAGATATAGATAGATAGATATCTTATTTACCTGTACTACTACATATTTTCTTGTATTATTATATAATATACATACATATCGAATATGAGTGTTCGTATGTATACTAAAAGATTGGAACTTCGAAGAACAACTAACTTTTCTCATAATAATGTATAATTTAAATAGGATAGATATTTTTTGAAAGATGTAAAATAATAAGAATATTGGTGAAAAGAGCAGATGTACATATAAACATATATCGTTCTGTGGTCAATGATAAGACGGAAATGCTTGAGAGGAAGGCTTTCTGTACAATAGAAACAAACATACTCCTTTGCTTGACAGTCAAAATTAATGAACACTGAATACATGGTAGTGAGATCCGCCCACAATCATTTCTATTTTGTCCTTGTAAATTGTACGTCGTATGGAAATGGGATGTATTAAATATTTGTTGGCATTAAGTACGACGTACTTAATACACCAGTGATGCTTATGAATAATGAAAGGGATTTGCCCGTATCCGGATCGGGAAGAGTTAGAGCAGATTTTAATTCTATTACATGCCTACTTAGGTTTCGCATAATATACAGACTTGATTGTAATGTGACTTAACAAGTCACTCGTGTTATACATCTGGATCTAAATATGGGGAATGGAGAGTTGAAAATTCAATCCTTTCTTCTGTACAGAACGTAATAGTAGAAGTGTACATACATAATAGGGATGTAATCAAAATACTTATGCTACTCAATAGTAAGTCATAATGCCGTTGCCGTTGTTTACGTAGTAGCAAAAGTTCGAAAATAAGTATAAGATACAAGCAAACAAAAAAGAGTGTATTTTATACATACCTAATTATAAGGTTAGCTAAATAGTTGAATGATTGGCATGCATGTGATGAGTGATGATGTCCTCAGTTAATCATAAAACGTATAGTCATGTCATCTCATGAGTAAATTCCATTGCTTTCAGTCTCCCACAGGAAAATGATCTCAGATTGAGTCACAAGCGATTTATTAATATTTATAAGGTATTCCATTTATAATACTATTACATACTTATTAAGATTTCTACTAGAATTAGATTAGATGTGAATACCTATATGTCTATAAGGAATGTTCAATTGACTCGCTTACTCCCATTTCTTCGTAGGGGGTCACATAACACATTAATAAGTTAGAGATGAGATGAGAAAACCCAAATAACTGCTGAACTACATACTTTACTCATTTGACCAGAAATTGTCATGTAACATAATTACTATTCTGTCAATGTGTTTGATGCCAAGATGCTTCAAAGTCATTTCAAACCAAAGCAAACCTTGGAAAGGAAGATAGTGTGAAAATTATTTATGCTACTATTATTCGATGGGTACCCTAACTAGTCCTCCCCACCCGTTGTGTTTGTTTGCTTGGTTATCAGCGCTATCATATCATATCAATATAACTAGAACTTGCACTTTTGCTGTGTAAGAGATTTATGGGACCATGAGGTTTATTTGCAGAAGGTGCAAAGTACAGTTTGTCATATCTATTTATGTGTCATCCAGCCAGTTCTCTGGAGGGTAATATTTGATAGAACTACTCTACTACTAGGTGTATTTTAGGTACTTAGGTGGAAATATGTTGCACTGTCAGATTGAGTAGCACCTGTGCATGGATCTGAGTTGCTTTACTACTTATTCAAGTCCACACCTAATTTAATTAGGCCCCATGTACTATTACAGTCTTTTACCAATTTTAATATGATCGTACATACGTAAGGCAAATACATGAAATTATCTGTTATCTGTATGTTACATATATAGGGAAATGGGATATTTAGCTAAAATTTCATGTGGGTTTACCCACATTGTTGTTGCCGCTTTCAATTAGTTACGACCCTATTCGGGGCAAGGGCTTAAGTACATTCTACGTTGTAAGTGTAAAGTGTATGTATGGCGTATGGTAGGATAGGGTTGAGATTCTGTTTTGACATTTCGAGTTACCCAAGTATTTGACTGCTTCCCCTCTTTATCTTGTAAACACTGTGTGCTCATCAATATGAACTGATTTTAAAAGATTATTATTATTGTTTTGAAAGACTAGAGATAGCCAGGGCCCACGCATCTCTCAACATGAAAAGGCCCTTTGTTTTAAGACTAATGTTCGTGACCTAATGTTGTGCCTAGTTTTGGATGGGAATGAATACATGATGGATAATGGTGGTTTATTATTGTTATGCATGTTATGTGTGTGTCCAGTAATGAATCCCTTATCGATTTGACGGTTTGACACATTGTTGTGAGATTTTAACTAAATTTTGTATAATGTTGTATTGTAGGAGGTTACTCTTGGGTTGCATGCATAATACACTATTTCTCACGCCAAACAGTTACACGTTACATATAAGAGAACCCTAGATATTCACATTACTTGAGGATACATATCTTAAGTATATTACATCTACAAGCTGTGTGTGTATGCTGTGTATTTATGTAATTAATTATGGTATCACTTTTACCCCAAAATCAAGTACCCTTAAAACTACGTGTCAAAATCAAATTGAAGAATTATGTGTGTGTAGTAGAAGTAGTGTGTGAAGTGCATTGGAAACGTAGGTGTAGGTATATTTTATTTTAGGCAAACAAACAATATACAGGGGGTCACATACTTACCATTTTACTATTGTTATAAGATCGATGCTAATATAATGTAGTAAGTACTTATTACGTTTGAGTGTGTCCATAATTTGTATACTGTAAGTATGTAATATTAATTTGTATGTAAATGAAGGCCCTGATTTGTTAGAGATGGAATACGATTGGTGTGGTCCAGAATCTCGCGAGTGTGTCAACTGTGGTGCAGGTATACAACTTTTAGAGCAAGAGCTTAGCTATAAACAATTTTCAGATCACAAATTAATATCAATATTTGCTGTACTAACTTTTGGTTTCCAAAAATAGCTCAACTACCTATTGAACGGTTTCTTGATAGTTTATGGTAAACCCTAAGATAGTACAGCTCCTTCAAATGATTGATGATACATTTTAGTAATGTAACTTTTGTGATAAATGAATGGTACAGTTTCTACACCTCTATGGCGACGAGATGGAACTGGCCATTATCTTTGCAATGCTTGTGGCCTCTATCATAAAATGAATGGGATGAATCGTCCTCTGATCAAACAGCCTAAACGACTAGTGAGATTCCATAATCTGCTTTCACTTTCTAGACCCCTGCCTTCCATTGCCCACCTACACACAACTATATCACTCATATAGTGAACAATGTCTTTCCAAGCTTTTTATGTGGGGTCATGCTACTGTGTGTTTTGTGGATCCATAATCCTGCTAAATGTTCCATGTAAAACAAGTGTTATGCAAATTGTGTCACTACCACTACGCTGTTAGGTTTCATATTGTCATTGTAAAAACTTGTAGGTAAAAAGTTGTACTGTATTATGTACAATATTCGCAACACACCTTTACATAGCGTTGAGCATCATTGTATTGTATTGTATGAAAATGAAGAATGAGACAATGAATTCCATAGAAGAGTACAAAGCTATACCGTAACATTGCTGATGTGAGTTACCCAAAGAGTTGAGGAGATTGTGCATTATAATTGTAAATGCAAATGCAAATGAGCCATATCCCTAATACTCATTAAGTTTAATTGGGAATGCTAGTTTAATTTCATATTATAGGGAATATTATTTGTATTGTACTTAAAAAGTTTATAGAATTACATTTACAAATTGTATTCCCGTCGTAAATCCGTCTTTATTTTTTTATATGCAGGTTCAGGGTCTTACTGTCAAAAACAGAGTCAGCGAGACGGATTTGCGACGCAGCCTAAGCAAAGACTGGTATGTTTATTTTACTTTTTGGACATTTTTTTACATTTTCCCAAATCTTTTCTAAATGCTGACAATATACCTATATATACGGTTTAGTAGGTTTGGAAAAAGCAGTCTTTAATGCACGTTTATTTTTGAATTGCCAATTTAATTTACCCTAATTGGGAGCAATGCTTCCCTTCTTTAAGATTAACTGAATTTTTAAAACCACATAAAAATAGTGATAATTGTATTTCTTAAGTAAATTCTGGTTTTCATTCATTCTTCATGCATAAAGCGCTTTTAATGTTGTCTGTGTACACATCCGAGTAGTTCTAGTTACCTATGTAGCACCTATTGAATGTTTAAGTAGTGCAAGTTCTATGCAGTTCTTACATGTAAACCTTTTGTCTGTTTGTCTTTGCATGAATTGTCTCTTGTATTATTGAATATCGTGTTAAAATTGGTTTTCCATTTGCTTGAATAGATTGTGTATTGATAATCTGATTTCATATACTAAATGAGCTTTATTTGATGAATATGACAGAGTGCTTCTAGGCGTATGGGCCTTCTGTGCTCCAACTGTGGCACAGAGAAGACATCCTTATGGCGACGAAACCATAACGGGGAGCCCGTGTGCAACGCTTGCGGTCTCTACTTTAAGCTTCATGGAATCGTTAGACCTTTAGCAATGAAAAAGGATTCTATTCAAACCAGAAAACGAAAACCAAAGACTGGCAGTGGTAATGGATCTTCGAAAAATTCCAATGCCAACAGCAATAACCACAATAATCATTCTGTAGTAGCTGCTGCTCCAACTGGTAAAGAATTTCTTAGAAACTGTTACCAACTCTACTGCTTTTCCAGTGAAAGTCAAAATTACTTACGAATGTCAAGTTCATAAAATTTACATTTTTTGTGTTCATTTTCAGATTTGCTCAAAGGTGTACTGCTGCAAAATTCGTCTCAACACAGCAATACCTTAAATAAAACTTCCCCAAATCCTGTTGTGGGGGACTCCTACAATAGATCTCAATTTGCAATTTGAAAGCACAGCTTCAGTATCAAAACCAAATTAGCGATAAGCTTTGAAAAGTCACTACTGTCATCATTTTTATAAATATGATCTTTGTATTGTACAATATATATGCATTATATATAGTACATTCTGTTATTATAAGTCCTATTGTAGTTGCTTTCAACACTTTCACAAATAATTTTCCTGTTTTTTAGTTGTACAGATTTGATTAGATAATAGACAATGTATACATATAGTTAGGTAGTTTTAAATATTTACATATAATATAAAGTAGGTGTAGCTTTAGTTTTAGTATGTAATAACTAGATTAATACATTATTGTGTTTAATTATATCGACAAAGAAAGCTATATAAATGCTTTCACTTACAAATATTGAGGAGGATCAGCCATTTTCTAAATATAATGTTCAATATTAATTTACATTTATAGGAAGTTTGTATTGTTGCTAAAAAACTACAGTCTTCTATGGCCCAGCACCATAATATAATTACTATTCACAACAAAATACTTTCTTTCACGATATATTTGTAATATAACTTGTAGTACTTGTACTCATATTTACTAAAATGTAACAAATAATTAGTTACCTATATTATAATGTAATAATTACTGGTTTGGTGTTAATCTTAATGCTAAAATAAAAAAATGATGGATACTTTGGACATTCTAAACTTGAAACAATTACTATCAAGTAGCAAACTAAATACTACTTTCAATTTCCGGTTATCTTTGTTAGTTAATAATTCTGTAAATATTAGTAAGCAACAAATATGTACTATTAAGTAACCCATGTTCAGTTAAGAAAAGCCGTAATGTTAATTAATGTAGTCATGTACAACATATTTCCGTATAAATACAGAATAAATCTTTATCGTCGATGCAACAATTGTGCTCCTATTCCAATAATTTACTTTTGCAAATATCCCAATTAAAAATAAGTAGGCATATCATTCTAATTTGCATTAACCAGTTGTTTCTTGTTGGCATTTATTATGGTTTCTCTTACATATGCAGATATAAAGAAATGTAGTAAGTGGTAAGCAATGGTAATAAGGGCACAGGAACTATCTTGCATGGAATATATTTGTACATACTTTATGCACTTAATGCTCAACTTAAAACCAAAAGCTTGTGAAACTGGGGAAGACTCACGCTTCTTATTTATTTAGTCTGGAATCATTTCGCCCTTGTGACCCTACTCTCATCGCACTGTTTGTAATTAATGACGTTTTTGGATGATGTTCTTGATATATGATACTGCTCAGGAGCTGGAGGAATAAATATTTGCGTGAAATTAGAGGAAGTACGTTGTGCCTGGGATTGACGGGATTCTGGATAGGAAGAAGAACTTTGTGGACAAGATGGAGGATGCCGCAGCTCATGACCATTTTTCAGAACTTGTTCTACCAACATCGCACTGGATATTTTCTCGAAATGCTGTTGTTGACCCAAGTGGTTGATGCTGCCTTCTGGTTGCTGACGGCTCTGACCTTTACTGCTTTGCCTAATGACTTGGGTTGACGATTTACTGTTATTTCTTGTGATAACGCGAGGTCGAAGTATTTTGGGGATGTTCGTTAAATATGGCGAGCTTCGTGATAAAGTATTTCTTTTGCCAGGGTTCGGAGAAGGCGATGCACCTGAACTTTGCATTCTTTGTCTTTGATCGTGGCTCTGAAATGGTAGCTTTAGATCATGGATATTGGTGTAGGACTCTGTCTCTTTACGGATTCGACTGGTGCTGCCTGAAACATTGCTACTACTTTTCTTAGGCACAACAGGGGGTAAGAGAATATTGAGAATATTTGTCAAGTAAGGGGAGGTTTTACTCGATTTTGATACGAATCTCGGAAGTTGATCTGGAGTAGGGGGTGATGCTTCCGAACTTTGCATTCTTGCTTGTTGATGTTTATTCTGAAATAGATGCTTTGGATTCAGCAAATTTCCGTCATTAGCGTCTGTATTTCTACGTGTCTTGCTTGTATTTCTATGTTTGTTGCTGACTTGTGTGGAAGCATCGCTACTTTTTTTCCTTTTGACAACAGGAGGTAGAAAAATATGGGGAATATGCATTAAATACGGGGTAGTTCTACTCGACATGAATCTTTGGGCCGTTATGGGTGTAGCAGGAGTACTGGAATAGTCATCCGTCGTTTCCCCTAGGATCTCCAGGTTCACTTTTCGTTCCTCTTTTATCCTATGTTTGCTACTCCTGTTACTTCTACTTATTTGGGTTGAAACATCGCTACTCTTTTTCCTAAGTGCAACAGGAGTTCTCCTATCATTCGAAATATAGTTTAAATTTTGCGATTTTTGCTGGGATAGAAGCCCTGGACGAAAATTTGCAGGAGTTTGCTGTTGAGAATTCTGGGATATCTGAACCTGATTATTATTTTGGAATGGGATATTTGGTTGCTGTTGCTGTGTTTGTACATAATTTTGGCCAAACTGTGGAACATTTGGATAGTATATTGGCTGTGGAGGATTCCTGTTCGACCCATCTTGGACTCTGATCTGCTGAATCGGAATATTATTGTTTTCAAATCGCATCTCATTATTCCCTTGTATGCTGTTACAACTTCCAGATTGCTGAATACAACTAGTATTAGAATTTACAGAACTAAATTGTAAAGGATGATTGCTATTCGAACTCAGAAGATGAATCTGTGCATTATTATTCCCGAAAGCTGGTCCATTATTATTACTTGTTACATTATTAGCAAATGCTTGCAGAAAATTTGCATTGGTAGGGCTAAACTGGGTTGTATTCTGAGGTTGCGCGGTATTACTTTCAAAAGTTTGCATCCCTTGATCGTTATTCCCTTGCACTTTGTTTGTGTTTCCCAAGAGCTGAACCCAATTAGAATTATTGGAGCTAGCTGCTACGGAAAAGCATAAGGGGCTATCTTGATTCTGTTGTGGAAGATTCATTGGGATCAATTGGACAACTCCTTGTCCAAGACCTTGTACTTGCTTGGGTTTCGGATCTGCATCTGTAGAATTCTGTGGTTGCTGGATGACAAACAAATGGTATGTGGGCTTCGATTGCTCGCTTGATGAACCGACTTTATTTTGCATGCCCTGCATACATTTTGTAAAAAAATAAGTTATATTATTGATACTTGATACATATTTCTAAATAATAATATTAATCTATGCATATATATTATATATTTACATACTTGTTCTAAAGGGATGATTGGTGTCTGAAAGGGGTAATTTAGTGTGTTTGTATTGACAGACTCATCTTTAATTTGTTGCTCATGGGCGACTAATCTTTCATTCTGGTTAAAATGTAACGTAATTGATATTTAATTAGAAAATTCATGTTCTTTAGTTGTTGGTATAAGATTTAAAAATGTACGTTTTCTACAGAAATGCTTTCCTTCTGAAGCGGAGACGGGGAGCGTGTATCTGTAAAAGATGCTTTCACTTCACTAATTTTTTCATTTTCTCTTTGCTGTAATAATCAGTATTCGTGATTTAATTTGCATAATATATACTAATATAGGTATATAGAAAGGTGAATCATAATATTATGAATTTTACCCCCTCAGAATTCATTTCAGATTTGATGGAAAATGTGCCAACTCTGGGGGTTCCGATTGTATGATTGCTGCGAGTTTTCTTCATTCTATGTTCCCTTTTCGAATTATTTTTATTCGGCAGAGACTCCTCAATATTCCTATAAAGAACGCGCTTATTTTCTTTATTTTTAATGTGACGAGTTGAAGACTGGAACTCAGGACTGGAAGGGATGCTCCCGCTGGCCGTTGCCGTGCTGGTGGGAACGGTTTGTGTGTTCTTCTCTCGCATGGTCCGTAGCTTAGCTGGGCGTACAATCTTGTAAGGCTCCCCGACCTTTCTCGCATTTTTCTTCTGTACGAATGAAATTGGCTTTTTCCGCTTGTTAACAGGCAGGATTTTTTTCTCTTGTGGAGTCGAGGAAATGTTATCATGAAGATTATGATATTCATCAACTTCATCTACATCATCTAACAACTCATAATCAATAGTATCCTCCCACTCGGCAATATCTTCAATTTCTTCCTCCTTAACACACGGCAAATTTGCGTTTGCAACATCAGAAGCCCTGGCAAATAGAGGAGAATTCTTATCCCTGTTTTTATCTACTACTCCTTTCGTTCTCTGAAAAAACCCAAGAAATTAATTATCATAGACTTGTAATTTGCTGGTTTAATGTCGTGAAAACTTTGTTCAATAAAAATTTCCCAATTCTTAATATCTTAACCTACCCATTTCTTCTGAGGCTGGTAAAATACTTGATCCTGCCCTATTTTCTTAAACTTTTTGGCATCGTGATCTTGATTCGCATCACTCGGAGGTATATGTTGTAAATATTCGGAAATAGGATCTAGCTCAGTGGTAAATGCATTTACAGTATAATTTTGCGGCTGGCCTTTGCGAATTCCGGATTTGGCTAATCTGTTACACATTTCATAGATTAGGTATTGTAATTCTAATTTGTAATATTTAAATATTTTACATACCAAAAGATACATTTGCCATAACATATAATTAAAATTTTCACACCAGAAATACACTTTCAACTTTAGCCAAAAATAGAAAGTACTTCGAAAATAGTTGTTACATATAGTAGTTACGTAGATTACCCTTGCTTTTCTAGTTCAACATCACAATTCGGGACATATGTATTTCCCATCCGGTCGACAGGAAGATCTTGAGGAAAGACTCCTTCATGAATGTATCGCTCAGGAAATACGTACTGGGGACGCTCTGAACCCATCTAATGTTTACATACACCAAAATCGAAAAGGAAAACAGATTGTTTATTTTTTGACACTTTAATCAACGGAATACATTGACTTTTTCACTATGTACAGTTATTCATGATCACTATCAGATTGTTAGTTGGAGCATACTTCTCGTTTTTTCCGTAGCCATTGGTCATAATTCTCGTTCTGCAATCTAAGAACACGTATGTGCTTAGAAAATCTATTGAGGATGAGGAGCGGAGACCTTTTCCTACCGTACTCGACGCACTTGAATTGTTTTTCAAAATTGGAAGCCACCACGTAGTTATTATACATTTCCAATTCACACGGATGACGAATTTTTTTTCCGTCCATCGTATACAAAGTGTTAGCGTAGCCTACAGGGTACGAGACTCGCTCTTGAATCGTATTCATTACACTCTGCATATTCTTTTTCCTGGCTGGCGGTATGTGGACCAGTATTGGTGTCTGGATATCATTCCCATTCTTAAAAATGTAAATATTCACTGCATGGCAAATCCTCCACTCTAAATCCGTCATATATCTTGCCTCCATTACGATATGCTTTTAATAAGGTCAGTTTAATTTGAAAGTAATTGCTGCAGATATGTAGTCATTAACAGTAAGTTACAAATAATAATTGGATGGGATGGTTAGCGTTAGTTAGTTAGTATACAATTCAATTATGTTACTTATGCTGACAATAGATTTTGATGTGGTGGTGTGATTGTCAGCAATGTTGGTATGTTAATGCAATGTTGATTGAATTTACCACTGTAACCTATAATATGGCTTATTATTTTCTATACGTACAATAAATTCGGTTCGGATTCATCGCTTTTGTTTAGAAACATATAAAATATATCTTGAAGAATAACATGAACCGTGACATTAAAATTTTAAAAAAGCCTTGGGAACAATGGAAAATGTAAATATCATTAGGTATCTAATTCCCGACTTCCATTTTGTTGTCAAGTCGTACAACGTGTGCATAGTACATAAATCAAAATCATTTTCATTATGCATAAAATAGCTATACAACACTAAAACACTATTATTGGTAAAAGGATTCAATAATATAAAAATGACAATATTTATGCAACATTTCATTTCCTATGTGAATGCATTTAGTTTAGTGCTAATGAGTAGTTCTGTTTCTATTATTAATTCGTAAATAAATCAAAATTCATCCTTACTCAACTTTCATCAGAAATGTTTATGTTCCAAGTAAAAGTACAGGGCGAACCATAAACAACTGAACACACTACATTTTTACGTTCACATTAAGGTTGGTTTTTTTTAAATAAATGACGTACATTCTTTCTAAAGTTATCTTATCACAATCACAATAAATACACTTTTATACACAAATTAAATTATGGTGCGTGTGTAGAATGTAATAACATTAATAACACATATTTATAATATTGAATATTATATAACATAACAAAATCTTAATTTGTAAACATTTTGTGTTTAAATTAATAAATTATAAGCAAATATAATATACCAGTAAGAAAAAGCAATTAGACAACGCTAGATAGGAAATGACACAAATCAATAAGAATTCGTAATAGCTAAATAGTAGAGTGTAAGTACTTCAATTACGCACTCACAAGTTAGATAGATTAGGAACATCCTACTACCTAATCCTAACTAACAGTGACAAACACTGATTGTAGGAAACGAATTTTGACATCTTAACTTTAACTTACACCCGCTAAGCATAATTATCCAAAAACGTAGCAACACAAATGAGTCCGATTTTAAATAAATTGCCTGTTGTGTATGAATGACTGAATGGCCCCATGTCAGCACTCCGGGGGACAATAGTAATTTTGGTAATTGAAGTTGCAAATAATGAAGTTAAATTACAGTTCATTGTGCTCTGGATGATTGCCGCCTGCTCCCAGTTCGGTAGGGTGAATGAAAATTCCTTCCATAGCAGTCCAGTAACTAGACGAGTCCGAATGTGAGAGGCCAACTATTTCCATCTGTCCACTGATAGGGCGCCCATATGAATTTCCGGAAGCGGATAAGAAGGCGTCTGTATCAACGTGTTTAAACTGTATCGATTCATCTCGTTGCCAAGAATCTCCTTTGCAAACGATTTCCCAGACATCACCAGAATCTCCCTCCCCTAAGAATATGAAGAAATAGATAAATAGGTAGAATAATTTCATGAGAATAGCAGTTTTCACCCAGCAGCACTAGTTCCCATTTAATCCCATTAATGCTATAAAATAATAGTCTTGCTTATTTCATCCTTTTTGACAATCGGAGTTATTCAATAAACCTTGCGAAACCATTTAGAGAGGTTGGTTTTTGGCTAACGGAATGGGCAGGGCACTTAGACAGAACAGCCTAGTTTCTGCCACCGTTGCATGTTTTGATAATTCAATCTATTAATGAGCTAACAACAGTTACTTTAACATCGTCGCTATAAATCCGAATTAAACTCCAAAAGTACCTCTTTCTATAAAGTAAACAATGAATTAACCAGTTTCCATTAAACTCGTACTGGGACAGCATTTGAATTCCGTAACAAACAATATATTATTGACTCATATTGAGTTAATTACCATTTTCTCCAAAAGCGCTAATTTCCTGATGTCCGGAGAGGGGCGAAGAAAACAAATGGGAGTGAAGATTTCTGCCGGTTTGTAAATGTTCCAGTCTCAATTTTGTACCACATACTACTGGCTCACTAATGATCAGAAAATACAATTTTCTTCAGCATACCAAAGATAAATTCAGGTACATAACTACATACTTGTTATTATTGGCATAACATTTCTTATCGTCTTGTACGACTATTGGATGTACGTACTCATAATTTGGGTTTGTACTTAAATAAAAATAAATTATTATTACAGCTACATAATAATAGTTTTGAGATATTTGGAAGAAAAACATTAATTTACCCTCTTTTGCAAGGCAGTTTAGCAGTTCCTTTAACAGCCCAATTAGAGTTGACGTCTTCTTTAATATCAGTTCCCGTGACGGACTGCTGACCTGATCCCGATCCGTATTTAATGTCATGTGAATGTAATCGAACTTTAAATGCGTTATTCATGAGCTTGAATACGCTTCCACAAGTTATTTCTCTAAGGCCTTTGCTTTCACTGAGATCAATTAATTGAATTAGAGTTATGTAAAATATAGCCAAGGTGGCACATAGACACGATTGACGAAATCCTCGCATATTGGCTGAAAATAAATTAAGATTATTTAACATCACATACAAATATGTTATTTACATTGTGTCTCATTCGTTTACTCTCTATATATATTAAGTTTAACGTGAAGTTAATATTTTGGTCTTTAAAAATAAAATTATTAAAGAAAACTGCTGGTGGCACTGATGAGTACAGTTGACAGTTGACAGTCTAACTTATCTATTATCCAATATCGATATCAAGTGTCAAATCTGTGATCTTGCATTTGTATTTTGTATGAGTAAACGAAAGAGTTGAGTAATAAAAATAATGAATACAAACAACAAAATGTCTATTTTTTAATAAGAATTATACTGAAAATTACCTTAGATTTGTTTTCCGCTAATGATGATTAAAAAACTAAACTATTTTGACTAATAATCCAGAATCCAGTCAGACAACAGTTAGTTTGTAACCGCTTTAAACATCCGTGCTGAAAATTTAGCAATGAATGTGAGTTGTCCACGTTAAAAGATTCGATTTGGCGAGTGGGTGGCTCTACGAACCGCCGTCTATTTGTTCATGCGCTCAGCTGCATTAAGTTCAAGGGGAGTCGCAAAAAATCATTCATTTCTGCTAGGGCATCACATGAGTTCTCTTTCAAGGTGAGCACGATTACAACAGAAATATTTTTGCAAACACAGCTCATATATTTCTACAGCTGCAACCTTTTAAAGGGTAAAGGTGTCCTTACTTGTTTATTTCCCAGAAACGTAAAAAATACTATTCGTTCGTAGTAAACAACATTCAACATAGACTCCATATACACCATAGACAATAGAAGATTGTTTTTGTTCTTTCAAAATAGTTCCAATCAAAACAAAAGCGAATTTATACCTTAGCACTTTAACATTTTCTTGGATATTTACAGACCATATTTTACTGTTGACTGTTTTTGGCTAATATTGTCTTTATATAGATAAATACTACACATTTTCCAAACAAATACAACGAGTATCAAAAGCCAAGTGCAGGAACTTCTATAGCTTTCGATATCAAATTACTATATTACGTAAAATAGTGCGCTGTTACATAATACGTGTATTTACCATTACATCTTCGCTTTAGTAGGCATGAAGTAAATAGTTTTATATGCGTTTTACAAATGTGACAAGTTTTGCAAGTGCTACTTAAATTGAAAATAAAGGCTTTTACCTTTGCGTAAGTCTTAACAACAGTTACATTAATATTTTTGAAATAACCTGTTCATTTCATTCATATATTACTTCCAAAACTTCCAATTAGTTTAGTATAGTTATACAGTTACAGTGCTCTCAGCTATAGGTATTGTTGTTTAGAATTTTTAATTAGAACAATTTTCAAAAATTTCGCCAATTTCACGTTCACTGGTTATATAATACTATATTCAATAATACTGGCTATATATTCTGTGTAGTAGATATTAGCTATTGCAAAAGTACAATAAGTCGATTGGATGGGTATGTCTTTGATCATAATTAATTATTTAATTAAGAATTTATTATACGCTGGGTTGTACAATTTGGTAGTGAATGATATACTTTGATGAACTAGAACAGTAATAAAACTAAAACTGCAATATTTACATTTATTTACAGACAGTGACTCACAGAATTGGCTCCATTTTACAATGATGGACATAGACGAATCATCTTTACCTTCATTGGTTTTGCCAAAAGAGGAAAAGCCAGATTACGATGAGGTAATGAATTATTATGACCAGATAATCATTAATTATTCTATTGTACTGTACTAACTGTACATACCTCTATAAACTAGCAAACTAAAATATCACATTACATTAGCATAAACCCAATTAAAAATATATTTTTGATAGTTTCAAGAAAACGAGAAAAAGTATGAAACACCAAAACGAGGAAGAACCAGATCCCTGTCAAAGAAATCTGCCGACAAAGTGGACATCAAAGCAAAATTAGGTTGCTAACTTTACAGCTTATAAATACATTTGCATGATTGCACATTTCGAATTAACTTTAGTGAAAAAATAGTTTGCTAACTTACCAAAGCAAAAGATATTAAACCAAAACTATATATATACACGCTATTTACATTTGCATACAAATGTCACTTAATAATTAAATGAAAACGTTGTCTTGTACAGAGCGAAGTCGTCAAAGCGCTAGAGAGTGTCGCGCAAGGAAAAAGCTTCGTTACCAATACTTGGAGGAAATAATCAGCGAAACAGAAAAAGCAATTTTTGCCCTTCGTCGCGAGCTTGACACATTAAAAGTCTGGGCCAAAGAAATGGATGACGGCCGGCTTCCTGAACAGCTAGTTCAATACCGAACATCCTGTGTTGAGAAAAAGTTGACCCAACCGTTTAAACTGCAACAGCATCATCTTGTCCAGATCGAAGCACAAAGGCAAGAATTACTACAACAGCAACAACAGGCTGGAAGTGCATGTATGTCGTCCACCACTGCAGTTTTATCTTTGTCTCCCTCGGGTAACCAGATGAGTCCTTATATGACAATGATTATGGGCAAATCCTTGTCGAAATCTACGTCTCCCTAAATGCTACAAGTTAATATCCGTAAATCTGTATGTTCTTAAAAAATATTATCGCCGACGACAGACACTATTTAGTTGACTCATAATGATATGTACCAATGTACCTACTACGATATATTGTCATATTGTGTATCGTATATAGATTCAGATTACTTTATTACTTGTTGCACTCTTCTTGCATTGTATGATGTTTAAGATTCGGATAATGCAAAAATAGCAATTAGCACAGCACGCGTAGTTTATTACTTATAAAAAGTGTTGACCTTTAATGTGTTTAGTATAGAAGTTAGTATTTACAGTGTACTCTGTATTTAATGTGTATTGTATTTACCTTTAGTCGCATGTTAATCTAAATTGAAGTCACATCCTCATAGATAATATAATAATATATTTAGAAAAATATCTAGTTTATTATTAGATGCTACAAACTACCGATAATCTAATGTAATAAATATACATATATTCCATGCTGTATATATGTATGTAAAAATGTAATAAATAAGTGTAATGTAAAAAACTCAAGCTTACATTTATAGATATAAATACTAATAAGTACTTTGATAAATAAGTCAATTTGTTCTTAAAAAATTAAATAATTGGGTCATGAATTTGTGTTAAAAATAAATACTATTTGGTCGACATTTTATTGATAGCCTGGTGGCAAAAGTTACTGAACTACATTGACTTCTAAATACACGTTTCTATACAATAACTCATAATTTGACTAACGTAGGAGAGCCAACTTTCCAGATATTCTTCGGCAGTAGGAACTAATTTAACTAATAATCCTTTACTATTCCGAATTCTGTAGGCTAGGATACATTAATACATGGGAGATTGGGTGATCTATGTAGGGATGGCATATCGTATTCGAAATATAATACAGCAAGAACCATGGAAGGAAGAAAGAAATAGAGTAAATAATATATACTGTACTGTACTGTGTGCACATGTCTACCATTTGACCGTGTGTCGGGTTTCCTGTTATGACGACATGACTATGACTATAAAACTAAACTTTGACAACACGCTTTTCTGGTTAAGGGACCACATTTAACATTGTTCCGAATATGAGATGATATTCTCAAACTTAATAACAGCTGAAACGGCAATGATCGCAAGGCTCAAATAAAATACACTTAATTAGGAAATAGGATAAAATATTGCTTGCATAAACACCTACATAACTGGACTAACTGTTTCCGAAATGCTCAAAGAAGAGTTTATAAAAGGCCGTGGTTATTCCCCAAGACAATAAAGATCTACTAAAATTTAGATGAACACCTCTGTAGAGTGAGCGGAAGGACCCTCGTTCCTCTACCAGGATTCGGAAGACGTGAGCAGGGGACTGGAACGGTCCTCCAAGGCTACTCTGCATTCTTGTTTTTATTACATTGGTAGGATATAATAACGTACTTGTTAGGGCGCCTATCAATCCTCCGCTGTTTTGGAAAACAAAATAAATAATTTTAATTTACATTACATTCGCAAAAAAGCTATTCGTTTTAGTATACTGACAGATTGACACTGACCTCACAAAGTCGGACACATATCGGGAAAACTTGCTGTCTGGCCTTGGCAAAATATAATGAACATGCTCTAACGTTGTGAAGAACACAATGTTGGAAGTCATGTTTCTGATTGCGACGGGAGTGCTTCCTCGGTAAAATTCAGTAATACCGTGTCGTTGGTATATAAACTTTGCGGCATGCAACGTATTGTTAAATTTCGAATTGTATGTTCGGTCCTGCGAATATAAAAATAAAACAATTAATTGTAAATAGTAAATAAATAAATATGTACAAATAACTAATTAATAATGTAAGTATATAAATATGTATAAATAACCCATTAATAATGTAAATATATAAATTAATATGTACCAATAACCCATTAATAATGTAAATATGTACAAATATACATTAATACTACCTGGAGGAGTGTCTGCACTCTTTCAAATGGTTGCGAGTATGGGACCTCAATTAGCCCAGCCATAGAGGCCCCCAACCACTGGCATACTTGTCCATTCAGGCTAGGAACAGCATGGCATATGACATCCGTAAAATACTTGTAACTCCCAAACATAATTGCGATTGATACAGTCTTTTGACAAAGCGGAGGTCCAATGCCCCGATACAGGTTTCCCAATCCTTCCTTCCTCAGCTGGGAGAAGGCTTTAGTTGTTGGCACTCCATAAAGCATCTGTAAAATATTCATAATATTGTTACTCATTGTAAAATTACGTAGGAAGCTTAGTAGGATTTTACAAAGTCAAAATAATCCTTTTTTACCTGACGGAACATGGCCTTATGGAGAGGGAAAGTTGCGCTTATGTTAGCGAAGCCGGCGAGCCACCCAGATAAAAACGATTTCCATTGAGGTGTTGGAGTTATTGCAGCAGGGGTAGCTGTGGTACTGGTGCACTGGTCGTCCATCTTTGCGTTTCGCCAATATGGACAATATGTCCTAAGTCGCCACCATTGATCATACAACTGAGAAAAACCAAATTAACATTTTATTAATGATTTACTTTAATAATTTAGACATAAATATTTTAATGTACATATTTACTTTAATAATTTAGACATAAATATTTTAATGTACATATTTACTGACATATATACATAAATTTGTACACATATTTATTTATATTTTTTCAAAGACTTACTTTAATTTCGTAGCTCTTGACTAGTTAGCCAATATAGTACACAGTACACGTATGTGTCTATATAGTTCACCAGACTAAGTTTAGCCCTAGTTGGCTTCTTTTGACTAATTTCTCACTGTTTACTGTCTATCCTTGGTTCATAGTTACTGACACAGAAAAGTTACAAAACCCCGAGTTCCAGTTCGGCCTGTCCCAACACCAGCGCAGCTTTTCTGTTGAGTAGAGTTGGCTAGAATGACGAATATCAAATTGTAGAGTTAAAAGTTTATCTCTTCCGAATCCGAGGTGTCTGATCGACACATTTTGGAAAACTTTGTTTGTTGCTTGTATTGGTTTATGGACTACTTTTTCAATTAATTTTTCTGTTATAGAGTTACTGTAATACAAGCATTAAAAATCTTAATTATAAAAATAATAAAATATGATACCTACCCGGACTAGTTGATCGAGTCTAAAATTTTCTCCTCTCCTTTTACATTTTAGTTTTCACCATCTCAGTCCCAGTTTTCAAATCAAGCAGGACACCGCCGTCAATCATTTTACCGCCTTGCTAACAGCGGCAATAGACTGCTCTTGAATTGCCGATTTGTATTTAAAAACATACATACCTAAACAAAATTGGTTCACTTTCAACTTTTAATCAAAATTAAGTACTTTACGTAAACTTTTCAAGATTAACATTTTTAATCTGCAACAATTTACAAGATCAAATCATTATTCATAGGTCATGTCATAGGCCATCGGTGACAGGCCTAGGCCATGGTCAAGCCACATCGATGTTATTTAATGAAAATTTATGGAGTTATTAAATTACAAGCTTTAAAATCACATCTCTGATTAGTAGACAGATCTAAATCTAAATATCTATTAAGTTGGATTACGGCTGACAAAATCTAACGTGTGTTTTGTAGCCTACTAGATAGATAGATAAGTTATTATCCTAATACAAGCTAGATAGACTACAGACCACACAAATCGACATGCGAATGTATAAAATCGTACTCTTGGTTGTTCTTGTTCTTCTTTTTATTCCCTTATTGACACATTACTATCTAACAAAGGTATTTTTCATTGAAATTATATCATCTAAATATAAATGCAATATATATAAATTAATAGTACATTGCAACTTTACAATTTACAATTTATTTCTCAGGTTGGTGTGGAGGAGACTAAAAATGAACAGGAAGGATCCCAATGGACGGCGCAGTTGGCCGATGTGGACAAGCTCACTGGGACAAATTTGAAATACCGTATTGAGGAGCTGCTGCGGATTAAATTGAGTGTTTCAACAGAGCTGAGGGAATTAGAAGCCAGACGCCAGCGTTTACAAACAGATATTGCAATTCTTAATCGCAGACTAGATGAAGCCAAAGGGGAATCTGGCCGTCGTCGAAACGAATTAGATCGACTTCAAATGTCCTTACAGCAAGCCAAAGTTGCAGAAAAGGAGGCAATGGAAAGGAATACTCCACGTCTTGGTCGTCCAAAACTTCTGCCCCCTCTCCGAGGAATTCCTATTTATCCTTCTAATTTCGAATCTTACAGTAACGTATATTGCCAAATGGATGCCTGTTTCGATTACTCCATGTGTCCAATTGCTTCTCCTTTCCTGTTTTACCTGTATCCGCTGTCCTACTCAAATATATCGTATATTGATCAAAATACAAACTTTGATGAACGTGACTACTTCTCAAGGTCACACATTAAAGTACTGTATGACAGTTTTTATAAAAGTCCATATTTGACCCGCGACTATCTTAAAGCTTGTTTGTTCGTTTTGCTAATTGACAATTGTGATAGTCGGAAAATAGAAAATTTACCCCATTCACTACCTAATTGGTTTGGTGATGGAAGAAACCATGTTATATGGCTTAATTGTGCTCCCAGTCATGATCAGGTTTTTGAAGAGTATCGGAAGCATTTAGGCAAAGCAATTTTAATCGGAGAGAAGGCTTCAGTTCAGTTTAGACATAATTTTGACTTAGTAGTGAGTCACTGGCAAAAAGCTATTCCAAGTGGAGAAGTTTGGTCACATCTTCCGCCAATCGTTCCTGCAAAAAGAAAATACCTTGCCACTTATTTAGGTAACTAGCCATTTTATATAAAATCTCAAACGTCCATGCTACTTGTCACATAATATTATCTACACTTAGGTTATCCATAAATTAGTTTATCTATTTAATTTAGTGTGACTAATTTTATCGTGTTCCAGGAGGGGAAACTGAACAGTCCATTCAGTCAGAATTGCTTAAAATTCAACAAGAGGATCCTCTCTCTTTTGTTTTTCAATTTTCTTGTAATACAAATATTCGAAGCTCCAGAGGAAGAAGCTCGGTTCCTTCACAATTTGACAATGAAATAAATGTTAATACAAATAGTGACAGTCAAAAATCTGCTCGAAACCTGGAGTCTTATGCCAATAAAAAACTGTCCAATTTATGTGAAAATGATTTGCTACGCACTAGATTGTTACTGGATTCCACATTTTCTTTAATTCTTCTCCCTCCGGAAGATATGGGGGTTTTAAGCAACACCTTTCTCCAGTTACGACTTTATGAGTGTCTCAAGTATGGAGCCATCCCTGTCATTCTGGGGATAAGGTTCATTCCACCGTTTAATGAAGTTATCGACTGGAGTAGAATAGTAATAATGTTGCCTACGTCAAGAATTACAGAGATGCATTACTATCTAAAGTCCTTTCAAGACACAGATTTATTGGCCTTTAGAAAAAATGCGAGATTAGTTTTTGAAAAGTACCTCAGTTCCGTTGAAAATATTGCCGACACTGTCCTCGCCGTTCTGCGTACAAGAATTGGCTTAGCTCCGTCGCCTTATGAAGAAATTCCGTCGCCCAGTGTCTTCAATGACACATTCACGGTAAATTGAGTTATTTTGAGTTTTAATTTTGCTAGTTGTTGTTGTTTGTCGTGGGTCTTGATAATATGGATTATTTCTAAACGAGCTCTAATTTTTGTTTAGCCTCTTAAGCTGGACTCATTTACAGCCGATCCAGAGGAAGAAGAAAATTTAGGACCAATAGAGCCTGCATACCCGTCTCCAAATTTTATAAGAAATTACAGCACTACCGTTCTGCAAAAATACGATCTTTGGAACATTTACTACCAACCGTTTAAACTGTATCCGTTTACTCCATGGGATATGAGTATGCCCTCAGAAGCTAAGTTTAGGGGATCATCCATAGGATTCCGGCCTATTGCCAATGGCGCTGGAGGGTCCGGTAAAGAATTTAGCGAATCACTGGGCGGAAATCTTGCCAAAGAACAATTTACAGTTGTTATGTTAACTTATGAAAGAGAACAAGTTTTAATGAACTCTCTTCAAAGGCTTTTTGCACTTCCATATTTAAACAAAGTTGTTGTCGTTTGGAATTCTCCACAAGGTCCCACGTCAGATCTAAAATGGCCAGACATTGGAGTTCCAGTTCATGTAAATGTTTCAAATTATTTATTTCTTCATGCCAAAGCGCCAACTATATAATAATAAAGCACTGCTATCGGGAAGGGAATGCCTGTAATACCATTCCAGTATTAATATTTTTATTTCTATATAGGTTGTAAAGGCAGAGAAAAATAGTCTTAATAATCGATTTCTTCCATTTGATGTGATTGAAACGGAAGCTGTATTAAGTATCGACGACGACGCTCATTTACGGCACGACGAAATTGTGTTTGGATTTAGGTAATAAATTCATTAAATTATCACTGTTTCATTATTGATGTTCATATTAAATATAAATTATTGCGGTAAGCAATAAGCAATGACATAAGTTTTTGGGATTTTTTTTTCTCATTTTAGAGTTTGGAGAGAAAATCGGGATAGAATTGTTGGGTTTCCAGGCCGATTCCATGCTTGGGATCTTAACTTTGGAAGCTGGCTATATAATTCTAATTACTCTTGCGAACTGTCGATGGTTCTCACAGGTAACAAATATTAGTGTTGGTATGATATGTACATACGGACTTCGAGTAAATGGACAGGAAACCCAAAATGAGTATCAATAATATAATTAATCAGCTACCCAAGTTCCCGGCTGTTTCTCGGGGTCCGTGTAATATACATAGTCTAAGTCAATGGTGTACATATACAGTTTAAGCTGATAGGGGAACCAAACCAAAAACAATCAAAATCTTATAATAAAATAAACAAGGTTGTTACTTGTAAATTGTTTGCTGCAGGCGCCGCATTTTACCACAAAGTGTATTCTTACCTGTACACTTACGAAATGCCTCAGGCTATCCGGGATAAGGTTGAAGAATTGATGAATTGTGAAGATATTGCCATGAATTTTCTAGTCTCTCATGTTACTCAAAAGCCTCCTGTGAAGGTAATTGTTTTGATTTTACTGCATGGCCCAAGTAATCCTTCCTAAGCATTATGCAAAGAAAAGCTGAAGACATGTAAAATTCTATGTTGCACAGGTTACATCACGTTGGACATTCAGGTGTCCGGGATGCCCTGTAACCCTGTCAGAAGATGATTCTCACTTTCAAGAAAGACACCACTGTATAAATTTCTTTAGCAAGGTAAAACCGCTCTTATGGCTTCCTTAATTAACTATAATAACGCCCAGAAAATATTGTTAGCTACAGATACTTGTTAATTGTGAGCTCAAGGTTTATTTACTTTATTTCTTTCTTTACAGGTTTACGGCTACACGCCCCTACTTTATACCCAGTTTAGGGCAGACTCCATTCTTTTCAAAACAAGAATACCTCACGACAAGCAAAAGTGCTTTAAATATATATAGACCTTGGTGAAGTAATTTGAAAGTGTCCTTAATGCCATAATATTCATGTCTTACTAGCGTAATTAGCAATTCGCAGCGAAACCTTTAGCATGTAGATTTTGTATTATATTTTATACTTGTTTGTAACCCTTGTCCTATGATTTTGCTACTTAATTCTGCATTTAACGAATTTTTACATCTATTGTGATGTGACTAAATCGTTCACCATAATACCTTATTAGTTTAGTAATGTAATGATAATGCTTTATTTTTTACAAAGAATGTATTTAGCTATATTTACACTTCTGTTGCTATCTTTGTAGTGTATTGTAAGCAAGCCAATATCGCCCAATAACTGATTTTGAGGGCCTGTATGTAAAAGTTATCAGGCATCCTGCGCGAATATGTATGAATAGTATTTGATTGCTCTAAATATTTTTTAGCTGTGACTGTGATTGATTGTTGTGACACTGACAAACATAACAATGACAAAATGAAAAGTTAAAACTAATGCTGATGTTATTCATTTCATTCGTTTTAATAAAATTATAAAATCGTAAATTCGACATCGAACATGTGATATTATAGTGTTACAAGCATTTGGGTACTTTAAATTGAACATTAGGTACGCAATTCATATTATGCTAGTTACTACACATAAATTGTTAGTGTTTTATTGTACAGTTGTTGTACACTGTTGACATTTAGCATCTCTGAAACTGAACTAGACAGACATAATTATAAAAATATTACCTACCCTCCCTCCTGTATTAACTAAACATAGCACAAGGTCTATGCGTGAAGAACATAAATCAAGCGATAGCAGATATTCCATAAGTGAGCTTGGGTTGCTTTTTGCGTTGCATCCTTGCATCCGCGCCATTCTCTACAAAACAGAATGATATTTTGAGGAGAAAGAGAAACACTGCTCATAATTTCTAAATAAATTTAACATATTATTATAACTGTTTTGTTAGCTGTCAGCTATTTGGTCTTGCTGTTTGTCTGTCGACTGAAAGTCAGTTCTATAATGGTAAAGGCAACTACAACGGGAGAAACTTGCTGTTACATCGGATGCACAAAAAGTTATCTCACCGACAAAGATACCAAATTTTTTAACTTTCCCGACGATTTAGAAAGGTAAGAATCAAAATTCTCAAAACACAGTATCTTCTGTATTTGTAGTTTGACCTTGGCCGTACACGTACATACAAATCCAAAATTGTTAAGCAGTATACTCAGTATGTATAGTATAGTTAGTGTTAGTATAGTAGTATAGAATAGAGTACTAAACTCAATTATTTATTAAAGAGCTTGTCCACTTTATGGATTTGTTGTGCCTGTCACCTGTCTGTCCGGTTGCGGTATATAACTCAGGTATCGTTTGAAAGCGTATGATCTCAAGAATCGAACCATGTAAAAATTTCATCAATCGGCGTACAGGGTTACCGACTTATTAGGCCAATTTGAAGCAAGGTCTCCTTTATGTGAATGATGTGTCTGTCAATAATTATCACGATTATCAATGAATTTTCAGTAGTGACATTAACAAGCTCCTTTTCTACAACGTTTACCACGGTTTATTATATTGTTGATATTGTTTATTTGCAGGAGGAAAAAGTGGATAACAAACTCTGGGAATCCAGAACTTGGATCTATAGCTGACAGACAACTGCGACGGAAGAAAATATGCATAAATCATTTTGCACCAAGTGCATTTTCTGGAGTCAGTGGCGATAAAAATTCACTTAAAGACTCGGCTGTTCCAATTCCTTCTCAGAAAGCCACTGCATCAAGCCCGGCAACAACGGTCACGGCCAAGGGAAGTGTAGCAACACCGGTAACACCAACGAAAGATATTTCGCCTAAACCGAGCACTTCGACACCCGTGTCGAAGAGTGAAGTTTCAGTGTCTGAGACACCAACAATAAAAAGAGGCAGAGGACGTCCACCGAAAATAAAGCAGGAAGTTGTTATTAAATGCGAACCTGAGGACGACGAAGAGACCGAAGGTCAACAAATGCCCGTTTTAACACCAGATATAGTTAAGGAGAAAAATACTCCAACAAGGGCAGACTCCAGGAAAGCCATCCTTACAATATCGGGAACACCGACTAAAGAGAAGTCTGTCGTAGCGGCTGTTGTGCCAGCTTCAAGCGTAACTAAACAAAAGTTGGCTGTATCCACGCCTGAAGCAAACGATAAGGAAATACCGACTTTATCCAAAGAGAAAGCAGTTGTACAATCCGATAGAGCCATGACCCCAGTGCCGGGTAAAGCTAAATCCAAGCAAGCACAAACACTTGCTAATACTAAAGCCAAACCAGTTGCTACGCCGGCTACTGCTAAGGAAAAGAAAGCTTCTGCATTGGTTACACCCAAGGAAAAGCAAGGCACGCCCAAAGAAAAGGCAGTTGCTGCAGCGGTGACAGCTAAAGGAAAGCAAGTATCCACACCGGTCACAAGTAAAGACAAAACAGTTGCTGCCCCACTGACGACGAAAGAGAAACATGTGCCGACTGCCAGTGAATCAACCAAGCAAAAACCAGTGGCCACACCGAGTGTTGCCAAACAAAAGGCGGGGGCTACACCGAGTGTTGCTAAACAAAAGTTAGGGACCACACCGGGCACACCTAAAGAAAAACCGACTGTCGCTCCGAAAACTGCAAAAGAGAAGCAAGGTGCAATGGAAAGTTCCGCTATAAAAAATTCAGTAATTGCAATGTCGAGTGCTGTTAAAGATAAAACGGTTGCGACACCGGACACATCTAAAGAGAAATCTGCTGTGGGCCAGGACAATGCCAAAGATATGTCTAAAGCTGAAGATTCTATGATCTTTAATGAAAAAGATGTTGCCGAAATAAACAATACGGTTGCTGCTTTTGAAAACGCACAAAAGCGTAAGCGTAAGAAGTTGTCAAAGACGGAAAAGGATCTTAAAACTAAACTTCGAAGAATAGGTAATGTATTCTCTAAAAAATATGTATCAAATGCCAATTAAAGGCTCTTTTCACATTTTTACTGTATTGTTTAGCTGTGGATATTATTCAACCCAATACGGATGTTATGGACGTGGAATCTTCCAGTTCGGGGGCTGAAGATGTAAATGAAGAAGCTTCTCAATCCCTTGATAGTTCTGAAGACGAAGAAAAAAAGACGAATACGGTTGACAACAGGGAATTCGAGCGTTTCCACAAGACTTGCAAATTGAATTGCATTTTACCAGAATCCTGGAACTTAGGGGCAGTTTTATGGGACCCTAATAAAAAAATGAAAGTAATTCCAGCATCAGAAATTGATATGTCATCGGATGGCACAGTACGGCTCAAGCGAAGCGTGCAGGTAAAAACTTGCATTTGTCTAATCTCCTCCCATGCTGCGTAACTGCTAACTGGCATTCTCTTGTTTTGTTAGTACATACATTTTTGAATTTTATTTTCTGTGTTTAGATCTACGAAACCATGCAGACAAAGGTCATGGTAGATGGGTTCGATTTGACAAACCGCTACGATGTCAAAATTGTTAATGGTCACCTGGATGTTACTCGCTTGGTCCTGCGAGTCGCAAGATCTAAGATTTGTTGCGGAATCAAAAGCATTAGTGCAGAAGATGCCATGTATTTCCCTGACGCTGTACCTAGAGGAACAACTTTTTATTCTGAAGCATGCCCTGTTATTATAAGTAAGCAGTCAATGGGTCCATTGTGCAACAATTGCCATAAGCTTCGAAATGCAATCCGACGACGAAAATTGGAGCAAAAGCGCGCCGTGGAAATGAGGAAATCAAAGCGGTACAGTACACTCCATATTCTGAATACAATATATACTGAAGTAATTATCTGTTAATGCTTGTTAAGTTACTTTTAATACCGATTTTTGTTTGCTATGCAGGTCGTCGTTGCACACTGTTAACAGTCCTTTTGGAAAAGCTTTGTATACATTGCTGTCAGACTTAATGACTGATGAAAGCGATCCTAAGAAGAAGAAGAAGCGGCACACCTTATATTCCAGAGGGCATAATGTTTGTCTAAAAGACAAAGAAGAAGTAGGAGATAAAAATGCCCCAGAAAGGGCCACGAATTCTGCGTCCATATCGTACATTATGCAAGATATTGTTTCCAAGATGTCGTTAGGAAAAACACCTCAAGAACAACAGCACCAGTTTTTCAAATCAGAGGTAAAGACGTATTCGATTAATAGCCCAAATATGAAACTCAAATATGAAACTCCCTCATCCCTCTCTATATTTTCTATGTGAAAATAAATAGTATTTCTATCTCTACAATCTAACTTTTCATATATATTTTTATGGGAGTTAAAAATAACTTCTTGCTTTGTGTTTTGCAGGACGACCAAATTGGTATGCAGATAATAAATGGACAATTGGATTCCAATAATGAATTGTTAGTTCAAAACTCGGCTGGAGATTTTACATTAGCCGAAGGGCAAGAATATGAACTGATAGGGGAAGTTGATCCCAATACTGTTCAAGTTGTCGAAATGATGAAGGAGAGGCCACATTCACCCAATAATATTGAAATTATTGAAGTTGATGACCAAACATTAGCACATTTCACATCCCAGAACATGGCAGGAATGTTTTTACAAGACGGTCAAATCCATGTCAATATGTCAGAAATTGATATGAACAATCCATCTATGGGACAGCTGCTAAAAGTTATAGGACCACATGGATATTAAAATTTGATCTGGCAAGTGAAAGTGTACAAGTGAAAGTATATCTACAAAATACTATTTACCAATAAAGGATAGACTAAGCATTTATTCATTTTGTCTAGTATCTAATAAAATAAAACCTATGGTCAGGTTAGGTTAGTTATGCCTTAAGGCAATTTGAGTTGAGACCATATTATCCAGTTTAGATTTTGTTGCACTACTTTTTCGTAGGCCCTTATTAGTCTAATTTATAGGGATGTACAATACTGCCTACTGCAGTTTCAACTATTTTTGTTTGTACATTATGATATCAAATTCATTTTCTAGATAATAAAATACTGCCTCTTAGTGAGGTATGTCAAAATGTTTATTTCAGAAACAGTAGAATAAATTTTATTATACACATTCATTGTATAGACGTCTTTGTTGTGTATCCATAATAAAGATGCCTGTCTTTAACCAACATTCTTAAAATTGTAGCACCCTAGGTATTAATTATATAGTATACATACAACACAACTAATCTGTAGTAGACAATAATAGGCTTCCCGCATGCAAATTCAATTAATAAGTTGACTTGGTGAGGTGACTTTTTCTTTGAACTGGGATGATGGACCACCATGTGCCTCGATCTTCAACTTTTGAATTGAATTGAAAGCGATTTATTCATGTGTCAAATAACGGTTCAATACAAGCTGGGTAGGGTACTGGTCTCCCTATGTTAGACACCCTTTCAGAGGACAGGCAGAGGCATAATCCAGTAAGATATCGTTAAATCAAAAACAATTACAATTTAAGAGCGTGTATAGTGGACGGAATCCACTGGAGTACAAAGGTTTATATTACGACAATTTTATATTATTTTTGGCTGTGAAACACGGAGAAAAAAGTAATTATAGTGGACACATTCCACGATTAGACGACAGTTGCTTATAATTTATATAATTTTCTAGTGATTTTTAACTTCGATTTAGATACGTAAATTAAAAATGTTAATTTAAACTGTTTCTGGAGAACATTTCACTTGATTCCCATGTCCTGATCAAAGTGAAAAAATGTTTTCATTAGTTCCATTTGAACAATGCCTTTACAAATTTGGGCACTATGGACCAAAAACGGACTGTATTATGTGTAGCAATGTGAGATTCGACTACAAATGTATTGTACCATGGGGGGCACTTCGATTAGTGTAAAATGGGACCAAATAGGGAGAGGTGTAGCATAATTGGGAGACTTTTATATAAAGCCATAAATCATTCTGACAATTTTACTTCTTGCTAATCATTGCAATTTTTACAAACAATGCTTTGCCAGCTTTGCACTACTACATATTCCTACACAGCACTTAGAATTCAAAACGCTTAAATAGTCACTAAGTTTTATGTAATTCCACCATGACCAATATGACATTTAAACTATTTTCATCAACAAACCCGGTAGTTTAGTACGAAACATTTAATAATTTTTTGACATCCGTTTGCACGGTTTATTTGTACTAAGGCTTTAAGTCACTCTTTGTCTAGTCTAAGTCCTAATCACGTAGTGTAAGTCAGTTGTATGTGGGTAAGTAAAATATTTTGAACAATTTCATAGTGAAATTGTAGCTACATTAACTATCAATTACATGCAACTTCTTGTTAATTGTTATTTAATACATAGTAGGTTAAGCACCTGTGTTCCATTCCATGTCCAACCCTATAAGCCTCTAACTAATCATTTTAAATACGGCAACTTACCATGTTCAAGGTCACAGTATACAATCAGCAAAAGCAAAAGGTTCTGCAATTCTCTATACGATCTTATTTGTGAACATCTTCATACTAGTACATACATAAAACATAATAATATTAATCCTATATTAGTATACTATATGCTACTTATTCGTAATGAACTGCCACATCGGTACTCTACGTTAGTTATATTCCATTCCATCTGCAATAGTGGTGCTAACTGGTTATACTTATTTTAATTATTTTGTCTCAATATGAGTAATTATTATTTGAATTACACACGAATAATAATGATGCTATATGTTTACCTTGCACCTCGTTTTATCTTGTACTGTAAATGTTGTAACATAAACATGGCATACATAACTAAGCTATGTACATTGCAGAATTCCTTCCATATGAAAATAGAGCGTGCAATCAAAGCTTAAATAAGGTATTTCCAAAATGAAGTTGAAGTGTAGGTGTTCACGACATACCAATTTGTACAAGTTATTGCAAATAGTTTTCGTTTGTATTGATGATAAGGAATTGAGACCATTTAACAATACACATACAGATTCAAGGTGTAATAGTCTATAACTATAACTATAACCCTAGTTTTACTGTGACTGAGTGGTTTGTTTATATTCTTGCATATTTATGAACAAACTGGCTATCGTCTATAGCCTGTTCTTTTTATATATCAGTAATAGTGGAACAATTACTATCCAGCATATAATACGATTTTTAAGAATAAGAATATAAGTTGTCTACTCTACATAACTAATTAAGTTACCTAAATATAATATACACGTCGAAAATATTGGTTAGCATAAATTACAGCAGATTTTTAAACTCCCGATCATTCATGGTCAACTACTCGACCACTTACCCAGTTACTTTTGCGAATAAAAAAGAAACTTATAAGTAGGAAACTTTCCGATATTATGTTTATACTCACTAACTACATAGCAGAAATAATACACATTCATAGCAAATTCATTAGGTACCTTTGCAATTTGCAACGCCATACTTATCATTATGACCGTGGTGAATACAGATAGATACTAAACAAATAAAAGTAGGTAGTAAGGTTTTATTGAGGTTCGTACCATATTATCTCAATTTATCTCGCTATGTTCTTTTATATTTTCCATTTCTCTCTATGTTATTCACATGCATACACGGGGAATGAAATTGAAACTATTAAGTAGCTTAGTTTAGCATATATACAGAAAGCCTCTCAGGAATATCCAGAAACTCAGTCCAATTGAAATTTTTCTACACACAAAGTAACTACTAACTTCATAATAGTAAATCTTCAAAATAAATTATGAGAAAGTTTTGGTTAGCTTTTATTAGTACTACAATAGGTGTAGTATTTACAAAAATATGCAGACTTACCTAGGTAGCTCTTATATACTTAATTTATGCAATTTTATTAGTAACTAAACTACCACTACCTTGTGTTACGAATGTACAGCGTGTTTTGTTTAGCTGAGCTTGAGACTTTTAAACATACTCCTTTACTGCTAGGTATGCTTCTTTTTTAACGAAGATACAGTTAAATACTAAACCGACTTTTTTGTTGAAGCGTCATTTTGTTAGATTCGTCAGAATCTTGCAAAGTCATTGTAAAACCGCAACTTTATTTTTAAACAGTCTATTGATTGTTAATAGCAATGATGAAATGTTATTCGTTCGTTGGCCTGCAGGAGTCAAACGGCTACGCTGTGGCTGTTGAGGGATTTATCCTTTCTTGCCTTCTAGTAATGAGGTATTTATTTTAAGAATTTGATTTCGATTTCGGAGACATTTTAAATCCCCAAGAGGTTGATCCCCAAGAGGGGGAATTGTCCACCAGTCTTCATCCCCATGTCCATCTGAGTTGAATGAAACTTATCCCAATAACCTAGTTTACCTAGAACCGAAGTATTGATTAAACTACGAAACTGTGACCTTTAAACCTTTCCACAAGACAAGCTATTACGAGGAAGTGCCTATGGAACAAAATGACCAAAAACATGGGTAATAATCCATAAAAGTGCGAAGGCACCTTTCCCGAACGCCAGATATTACCCAAAGTGTGCAAACTGGCGTGTAAAAATATAATAAGTACATACATAGGATAGGAAGCCACACATTTTGCTAAGTCAAGTTGGATCTGATTCTATTCTTCTACGTCACGTCACATCTCACATCACACTCATATCCTTTTACAGGGCAACCAACCAACTCTGCTTTTCTGCAATATCCGTCTTCTTCATTCTTTGTACTTGTACAGTCTTAATTCGATATACTGATAACTGTAACACATAAAAGATGTGGTTTTGGTTTGTTGTAGTTGGAGGAAGCCGAGCCGCATCCGCAACATTTACTCATCCTATTAACTAAGTAAATGATGCACATTGCCTAATTATTTTACTTTATCTCCTACTCTTGTTAGATTGATAGCTTACTTGTATGATACATGCACTGACTTCATTAAAAGTGACATTACTTGGCTATGTTTATGCACTTATTGTGGTGGTATAAGGATTGAAGAGATGTATTACTCATTCTGTAGTACAGATGTGTGTATCTTAGAAAATTGTATCTACATTTATTGGAATAGTTTGCATACACCAGTACACACACACAACAATTTTGATTTACATCTTTTTACATTCTGTGTACGTGTATGTGAATAATACAGAAACGAATGCAAAACTTCCATATATTTAGTAGTACTTTATAAACGAAGTGTGTCCTAGTCCTGGCAGTCATGTCATGAGTGTATTTCTTTGTCTATAGTCTACAGACACAGCATAGTAGAAGAATGTAAATGTAGTACGTATTAACGTATCTTTATGTGTGAACAATGAACATTTAGTAAGCACATATTATATAGACGTAGTCGTGTAGGCACATTTATAAGCCTGCATACATGTAGAAGGTATTGAAGAAGTGAGTTCTCTGTATTGTCTTAAGCACTCACTCTACTTCACACACACACACAAGAATATTCCATTGCAACATTGCCACAGACTTCGTCTAACTTTAACTGCATGTAAATAAGTAAGAAGCACAACTTCTCCACTCTCATTTCATTCGTTTAGTTGAGTCTCAGACAAAGCAAGGAGTAGCACAGCACATCATATCACACACTCTTTCGTCGATGTTTCTTGTGAGACAAACATAATTGTTGCCATTTAGACAGCTTGTAAAGCGTACACGTGCATATAATAGTTTCTTTATCCAGTGAAGGAAATTCGGAACCAATTTCATAAAGATGAGCTTAGCAAAGCTCAATTCGATTTGCTTCGTTGGAGGACACGGAAATAATAGAATTATTGGAAAATTGCGTCTATACTTGGGGATAATATTTGTTTCCTGTGCTCTAACGATAAGCGTCGAGGCCTCGTTTCAGTTTGATAATGGCAAATACTTCGTGATCAATAATGTGGCCTCTAAAAAGGCAAGTCTACTCCAGTATTTACTTTATAAATACTTTATCTGCATTTGTATTGACAGTGTATCTTATATTAAATACCAACATCTACTTATATTACTTAGCTGCCATAGTATATGCTGCATTAGGCTATCTATTATAACCAGCATGTTCCCAATGCAAATAGTAGGTACATTACTAGGAATACTACACAGGAAATATTTTGTAGGATTAATATAATGTGTAGTTATCTCTATTTACTTAACTTACATTGGCAATATTGTTTTTGATCCACATTACGAGTAATTACTTTAGTTATGCTTCAGCTCTAGCGAATATTTGCTCGTGTAGGATTTATTTTAAATGTGTCTATTAGGAGTGTCTACTTATATTTGTATGTATCTGTTTATTTAGGTGCTAACTGTGTCAGGAAACAGTTTTAGTCGTGACTCGCCAATAGTAGCCTCATTGTGGACTTCAGCTGAGAGCCAGAAATGGTTGGCCTTGGAAGTCAGTTCGAGCAGCCACTCCCCCAGCGGCAGAACTGTAAGTGGACCTCACAAATTCATTTTAGTCTCAAAGAGACAAAAATGGTCTTGGGAAGAGCACTTCAATGGCAACGGGACGCTGACAACTCCAACCGTTGACACACTGCCCGAGAGCACCGTCGTCCTCTCTCTGGACAATTCTGTAGGAAATCTCACTCAAGAGGTGCGTGCAATTCATCCAATACAATTTGATACAAAACCTAATAACTTCTTATAAGTCCTTATAAGTTTCTAATGCAATTACTAATATGCGGTTGACTGATGAATTAGATGTACAATGAAGAGTCATCGAGTCAAAAATGGGTTACGGAAGATACGGATGATGATTATGTTGTGATAAGAAACTGGGGTAACCAACAATGCATAAAAAACTTTGAGTAAGTCAACCACGAACAAATGTCATTCTTAATCCTTCACACATAAACATTCTATACACACACATACACTTACTTAGTGTTTTACACACTTTGTGTAGTATTCTTAGCAAGATTTTCTCATATAGTTAACTATTAATGTGCTCAGAAGTGGAAGTCTCTCTTTTTACTTATGATCATATTTATGCTGTACCTGTGTACATTTATATGCAAACGACATGATATTATTTTGGGTTACATACTACATTTACTTAGCTTACCACTATATTAGCTTATAAGCTCATACGTATTTCTGTATAAGTTGTTAGCTTCTCTTCATTAACAATGCACTCATTGTTAAAGGGGAATCTAGGTAAAAACATAGTGGAAGTGGTTTATGACACTCTTAACAATCCTATCTAATCTACTTCATACAGATAGATAGATGTAGGCTATGAAACGATAGAAAAATGAATGTTTATGTTAAAATTCAATTTCCTTTTTCAGCTACAAGCCTATGAATATCCTTCAACTGTGGAGCAAACGAATCCGAAACTTTTTCGGACCACATAAGAGGAAGTAAGCAAAATGCCATTTTAAAACTGATATTTAAAGTTTTCATAATCATAAATGCGCATACTTAGGTGTTAAAAATTCTTGTATTGACACAGGGTACCCAATCCACTTGGAACTTTGACATGCAGCATTAAAGATATTTCACAGAAATGGATGCTGGAGCTGATCGCATAAACATAAAATGAAAAATGAAGTAACTAAAGATTTTTAAGTCATTATACGTATTGTTAATTCAACTATTTACGTATATCATATCTGTATTATAAATATTTATAATTCTGCTGGATTAGATGTTGTTTTTTCTGTTTACTGATCTGAACTCGTAGATAAGACTTGAATGAATTCATCTTCCTTAATCCTTACTATGTTGATGTAATGCAATAGATATCGTCTCTGCTTCTGTAAGTAGTAATTAACTCTTATCTCTTTCTCTATTTGCTACAAGTACTACCTATAAAGTACATACTAAGTAGATAAATATACCAATACAAAATAAAATTATTTATGTAATATTCAGAATAAGTTAATGTGTGTGTTGTTAACCGAATTAAATAGTGGACTACATAATAAATAAACAAGTGCCTAAACTAATGGACCGTGTAGTATAGTACTGCGTAAAATGACAAATATTTATACACAAAATAATTGTGGCATAAAATGTTTAGTTTAAGATTCGTGAGTCGTGACTCAATTCTGAACGGCACTAATAACATTTATGATTATAAGTACTAAGCTTTTGGTCATAACTGCTGCATGGTTGACGATAACATAGCCGACTGACATTATGACACGAAGTTGATGAGGAAACCAATGGTTAACGCAATTACTTTTAATTAACTCGTATGAGGACTGGGATTGGGCATAAGAGTGTTATTGTTGTATGGTATTACTAACAACGTACGTTGTATTACTCATTGTGCATTAGTACATACATATCCAAACCGCACTATGTATAATGTATTCCATACGATTTTAGTGTAAATTAAATAATAAAGAAAGGGAGCAGACCAGCCAAACCACTATACCTTCTACGTAACCTCTTGCGATTACTTTGTATAGAATGCAAATAATAAGTACACAATGCAATGGTAATATGACAAATTGCTAAGGTATTCTTATTCTTATACTCATTGTCCACAATTGCAATGTAAAATGCAATTGACTATCTATGTTACTGAATTGTTCACGTATAAAATGTATAAAATGTAGCATAAACTTTCATTTTACTCATATTTTATACAAAACATTTACATCAATAAGTTCACCAATATCTTATATACTTGTTCAACACAATATTCATTAATAACACAATTACCTACCTTAAACTGTTATACTTACTTACGAGGGTAGTAGGCAACATATAAGTGCATAGTATATAAAGCTAATATCACATTTGTCTCATTTCATATCACTGCAATTCATCTGTACAAGTCCATAATGTACACACACATTTATACTTCACATTATGCTACACTATAGTTTACGATATACCTAACCTATGGAGTTAACTATTTAAGTGTGCTGCTAATATATTAAACTAACTTATTTTACGTCTTTTGTCTGGT
>JAQFYC010000533.1:0-53249 GCA_034694165.1 Tomocerus mixtus
AAATTTTCGAGTTTGTCGGCGTCTCTCTTCAAATATTGGAACCTCCGGGAGTCCTCCAAATGATCCCTCTTCAGTTTTGCTTCCGTTTTTAAAGCTGAGTATCTTCCGAGGACACTCACCCTTCAGTTCTGGATAATAATAGTAATAATAAAATAGGTACCTATATTATTATTACTATAAATTTTATTTGATTACATTATTAAAAGGTTACAAAAGAATTAATGAATTAATTTTCTTTAAATTACAGTAAGGTCAACTCAGCTGTCCAGTAAATATATAGTCAGTTGAACAATGGAGGAAGTTAAAAGTCATCAGCATAAATTTGTTTTAAAAACCTCGACTATCAATAAAAACAAGGTGAAGAAGCCCTATCAACAGAATTCTAATTCCTCAGGAACGAATATTAACAAGATAATTCCAGAACAAGGAATATCAAGATCGTGTAGATTTTGCCAGTTTTGCTCCATGCCAATTTACAATTACTACGAACAAACCAAGTGTCCAAAATCGAAATGTGGAAAAGAATTCAGCCATATTTTGCCCGATCTCCCGAAGGATTGGAATTGGTGTGTACGTTGCCGCATAGCCCCTGTACATGTTGGTCAAAACAATTGTACTGCATGTAGACATTTAACTGTGAAAGGTGAAAAACTAAAGGAGCATCGTCTACAATGGGAAACCAAGATCAAGGAAATGCAAGAAAAGGTTAATGCGGATATTTTGAAAATGGTGAGCCAGCAAGAAGAGGAAGCAGAAGAATTAATTATGTCTCTTATACCGATTGAAGAGCAGATTAAAGTTGATTAAATTATTGATTCTACAAATAGTTTTTAAGATGTTGTAAAGCTTTAAACCTGGATATAATATAGTTATTTAACAGTTGTTGAATTTATAGAAATGTTGTTCAGAAATGTTGTATCAATATATCGCAAATTAACTTTTGTACAATAATCTGTTTCACTTTTCTTACATAAAAAATATTGGTAGGGACCTAGAGCTTATTATAGCTTTATTAGGATTTCCCAAGATTTGTTACACAAGATTTATTGATCGCTACATTTCTAGACTCGCCCGTAGCTTCGCACGGGCTAAAAATACTAGTATTATTATACTATCCTTGCCTGTAACCTATACAACAAAATTGATAATAATGGCGATTGGTTATTGTAAAATATTCGTCATAAAAATTGGTAAGGATTTATTACCATTTATTTAGGGTACTTCGGTATCAGAAATATTTCAGAAGAGTGTACTGTGTTTTTTACTGCATATCTGGATGTTTCAAATGATTTGGGAGTTGATATAGGGTCAATAGGGTGACAATTTTTTTGGGCACCCCTCCCACTCCACCAAAGATAATTCCTCCTACATCGACTTATATGCCATAAAAATTTTCACGGTTTTTGGGTTCAAGTCACAAACTTGGAAAAAATATTTCCGATCCCGAAAGGCCTTATCAAGTCTGAATTACGTATGAATTTCAAAATCTAAATTCCAAAATCGGCTCGGGTAGGAAAAGATGCAGAAATTTTTATGGCACGTTTTGCAGTAGTTGATAAGAATACTAAAACTCAGTTATTAAGAATGCTGAAAAGGCTACCTAATTAAGTGTAACATTAGCTAAGGAAATTAGTGCACTTGAAGACCTTGATACTATATACGAGTTGAAATTATAGGTACTTTTATTAACTGACATAATTTGTACGAGTACCTAATACAAGGAATTGCATAGAAATTTTCAAGCTTTTCGAAGACTACATCATTTTTTCACATAAAAACTATAAAACGTGTTAATTAAGATGCATACAGTTGCGTTTTAGATACTCAATTTCATTTACAAAAGATTTCTCAAATTATTTTTACTTACACATGTTTTGGATTTGTATACGTAGCTTTACTTGAATACTCTGCTTGTTCTTCGCAATCATACCACTACAAATATTGAGGAAACAGATTATATCCCCAGCCATTTTTCTCTTCTAGCAAAATGTATATCAATAGAACGATATTCATTATTCCACGAATGAAGGCTAAAATAATATTGTGAAGACAGAAGAAGATGAGATGATATAGCATTGGTCCTTTGGTCATGATATCCACTATATGCGTCTTAATGATCATCGACATAGACATAGTCATTTGCTGAGCTTTGGATGATATTGAATACAACATATAAAAGAAAATGTATGTGTTCAAAAGGAAATTGAGGAAGTTAACGGCAATTCGAACCTGAAAGATAATGCCTGATTAATAACAAATATTTGATTAATAAATTCCTAAACTTAGATAAAGATTATCTAACTGTAAATATTTTGCAACATTTTCTTATTACTTCTCCATGAGAAGTTGAAAATTAGATAAATTGTAAACTTTTTTTAAGAATTTTGGGCTTACCAACTGAACCTGAGCATTTTGTTGAAATCCAGCAGCGAATTTGTCAGCATAGATTGCGACCATTGTTGCTATTGCGTAAATCATCGTCAGATTTCCAAAAATGCCACTGGTCATTGAATGTATAATGCTGGCCAGGAGGGCAAGGGAGATTACCATCCCCAATTCATAGAACTAAAATTACAGATAAATTAAATTTTATGTTGTAATTTGGGGGATGTTGGTAAATTAGTCTAATCAGTGATATCATGCTCGCATTTACTAAATGATTGTCTTTATCATGCATTTTTGAATTATTATTAGATTCTGTTAATGCTTTACTTACAGTTCCATTAGTCAATGTCAACATTTTAAATCGTTAATAAATACAATATAGTTTCTAGATTTCTAAAACTAAAATATCTAAATTGCATGAGGATTTTAATTCAAAGATGAGATGTGAGTGTGAGCGAATGACTTGCGTTGTAACGATTCCAAAATCCTAAATTACAAAGTACTAATAATGTTTTCAGCTAATTCTGCGGATCAGAGATAACCGTCTATATAGCAACTTAGCTAAACCTTACACAGAGAACCATTTCATACAAAAGTCCATTTGTGCATGGGTGCGCATATTGCTAATTTTTTCTTCAAAATCTTAAAAAATAGGTGGAAAACCTGAAAACTTATGGTCAAAACAGCTAGGAAACTATAAAACAAGCATTTCTATACACACTTACTCCACCCACATAAATAATCTTTAAACAATTATATGCTCGTATCTCCGTTGACCATACAGCATGTGGCCAAAAGTCTTAGTTTTATATAATAACCACATCGACATCACATAACATGTGTAGTAAGAGACCATCCATTATGATTTGTGGCCTATTTTGAATCACCGTCCCCGGAATGTTCCAAAGTTTGGTCATTTCCCATACGCCTAAAACAAGCATTCCTTGACATTTATTTCTTCTGCTAGCTAGTGAGTAAAAGTAGAAATAAGCTATTCCAAACTGTACATTTCAGAAATGCCAACCTTTAGATTAGCTTTCCGACGTAATTAATGTAATTTTTGGCTTGAAAAATCATATCTATGAATATATATATTATATATACGTATGGCTGATTTCAGAATATCCTTTGTATGCACAATTCATCTGTTACAGCCAAAAACGAACGTTGACTTTTCCTAATACTAATATGCATAGGTATTGTCCACCCATAGCGTATGACGTAAGTTGGTAGTTGTATATGTTGCAGTTGTTGGAACTCCGTTTGGATTAACCCGTCCCAGTACGGATTGAAACAAACGAATAGTCCCTAGTACATAATATGGCCAGTTTGTCTTATAATAGGTTAAAATTTATTTAGGAAATAATTAGTTCAAGTTTAAACAAGTAGTTCAAGTTAAAGTATTTGTATTTGATATTTTTAGCTATATTTAGCTGTTCATACATGACAAATTAACTTAAATCGTTTAAAAAGCATTTATTTATAATTGCATATTTACTATGGTGTGAGTGTGTGAGCCACTAGGCTAGATTGGTCCATACTGGAGATTGCTCGTTTGTTTCAATCCGTAGTAGTAGGACGGTTTATTCCAAACTGACTTCCAATACAAACTGCAACAGACATTATGTTAAAATTGCTGCTGTCAATACGACAGATAGAAGTACAGCATGACACTATGCTAATCACACTTAAGCTTTAATTGCCTCTCATATGAATTGAATTCTTTATGCTTCGTATATCATAAAAGTTAGCATGAAATAATAATGCATGCAATGCTATACTTCTTGTCTTTCGACAACTTATACAGGTGTGTCGATGTATGTACAATTTAGATGCTAAACCGTTTGCTCTGCAGTGGAGCTTTAAAGGAAAAAGCGTCAGCATGGATTAACGTAATACGTCGTCTTAAAATCCTAGAAAAAATGTTACATATTTGCACTAACAGAATATTCATGTAAATAAAAATGATAGAAATGACACTGATGGAACAATAAATAACTATTTACAATTAAGGTTATTGTTTGTTTTATAATAATTTTGTTGAGTGTACATAAAGTTAGTTAGATACGTGGCTCAAAAAAATTGGGATACAAAATTAATCTTTAGGAATACCTAGTATCATACGTATTTGCATTATCACATTCAGTAAGCATTAATTACCTAGGTATGCATTAATTTAATTGAGTTTTGGATTATAATCTACATATAATATTTGTAGTAATACGAACATACTTTTAAAACTGATTTTAACTAACTTTAATACGAATAGGTAATATAAATACTACGTGATATTTTACATATTATACAATTGAGTTCCTGTTATGCATAAGATAGATATTTACATACAGAGATACAATTACTGAATACTAAGAAAAATAATATAGTAAATAAAACTGGTGAACACTGACTGCTTCCCAAACTACTGGTTATATTGTGTTAGTACGATTTGGCTTTTGAGTGTAAATAATACGCAGTACATCGAAAAATACGGAATAACACTCTTGTTCTTGTCAAGTCAAATGCTTGATTATATCATTTTTGTTTAATGATGTTTTTTAATCTTGTGCGTAATCCATCAGTTGTCAGGTTGTCTCAACGTCAAGATTGACTTCATTTCATAGTTAGTAGTTAGTTTGGTAAATATTTTGTTCAATTACATATTATGATACCTACTAGGTATTATGCTGCCTTCACTTGCACTTATGTTTGATCAATATCGTGTAAATGTCAATGCAAGTATTTGTATGTGAACGTACTTACTAAATATTCTCACACAGAATTATAATTATTATTGTTATTGTTATAGGTTATATTCATGAGTTATATTGGTAAATAGTAAAATGCACGTACGTACATACATAAGAAACATTTGGGATATACCAGACAAGTCACATTTCAAGTTGGTTTGACCAACGCAACGGCAAGTTTGCAAGATTTTCCTATGCAGTTTTCATATATTATTATTTATCTAAAATAATTGCAGTCACGGTACACTTAATCTAAATATAACTACTACTAGGTTGGATATTCATTAATTATTTGCATTTTGCATTTGCAATTTTCTAGAGTTATTTCTACTAGCAGTTTAAGATTTTGGTATAATTTTAGTATATACTTAATAATTTTTGAATTTTCTAACAATGGGCTCAATTTTATTGTAGTCTTTTGATTTATCTCTCAATTTTACCATGTCTGGCAAACCTGGTTTATACGTGCTACACCGTGCTAGTACAACTATGGTACGAGCAATATATGTGTATCTGCCAATTTGCCGATTGGATTATGCATCATTTATTTTAGTATGACTTACAGTTACAGATTACAGAGTAGACGAAATGATTTCTGTTTGCACTTAGACCTCTTTATCTTGTATTGATATTGATTCGAATTGATTTAATTATAAACAGTAAAGTTAGTAATAAAGTTCGACTAAAAGAACTATATATAGCGTACTGTACCTGTACCTTGTACCTGTGCTCCATTTGTATATAGTATTATGTAGTATAGCATATGGTTATAAGATGTAAGGCTAATGGAAAAACAATGCAAGAATCCAAGGCACGCCCACTCCAGAATTTCAGTATAAAAGCAAAGAGATTCGTGTAATGCTGTTCTGTGCGTCAAAGAAAAATTAGATAAATGCCTAACTAGATTTTTATCTCATTTTCTCCGATACTTCGATCGCGTAACCTTTTACAAGGAAATCGTAGAAAGTTTAGCACAAATATAAGTAGAACATACATTGAAACACATGCTCTGCTCTAAATAAGTGAAAGGAGGACGAAGAGTCAAGTCTTTTAAATATAGAACTCAAAACTAAGTAATTTATTGGGAAGAAAAGACATATTTTATTCTTTCATTTTTATAAAACTGTCAAAATGCCGTTTATGGCTTTCTTCAGGAGATCTTCGGAAAAAAAAGGGAAGAAAAGATTCAGCTTCGATAAGAAAAGTTAGTTTTGATTAATAGTACATATTAAAAGTGTATCATAATTACCCGTTTGTAAATACATTTCAGTTTTGAATTATAACTTTATTTCTGAACAGATTCAGTTGATTCTTCGACGAACCGTCTTCAAGTTCCGATAAGCATTAGCTACAGAAAATCAAGCGACACAAAAAGCTCAGGAAGTCGGGGCAGCTATTCCAAAAGTGTCTCAAGCTCCAGGAGCTCCCGTACATCTGAAACTATTACAGAAGATCTTCCTTTACGGACTGGGAAAAGACGCTATAGTGGAAATGATGTTTACCCAGAAATTTCTTCACATGAACATTGTAGGTATAGATTTTAATTTCCAGAATTATATACGTTCCAAAAATTTTCTTTGATTAGAATTATGTAAAGTTGGATTTTTTTTAATCAGATAACGAATGGCTAAATTACGAAAAAGATTTATTTGAAGAAAGGCTAAAACATCCTCCTACTGTAAGTTGCAAAATTCGCATGATATCATGAGGGATTACTGGGATTGCAATTAAAAGTACCTAATGAATTAAAAATTATAATCGAATGAATGCATATAGAGTACAGCCACTCTAGAGGACTTTGACCCTGTAAAGCAATTAGGACGAGGACAATTCGGAAACGTTTTACTAGTTGTACACCGAGATACAAACGAGCGTTACGCTTTAAAAGTTCTCTGTAAAGAACAAATATCTCAACAAAAAATATTAAAAAATGTTATCAACGAAAAATGTGTACTTTACGGAGCCAGGAACCCTTTCATCATCGGTCTAATTCACCATTTCAAAGTAAGCCATAACTGTTTAAAGGATTTAATACAGTGCAATTAATATACCTACTAATTATACTCACTATATTAACCATAGGACGAAGAAAATTTATATATGGTTATGGACTACATAAATTGTGGAGATATGTTTACCCATATACAAAATCTGCAAAAATTCTCGTGAGACAATTTATTTCATCCACATAATATTTTATGTTTAGTGTACTTATAGAAAGTATTACATACGAATTTGTGTATTTCTTACAGAGAGTCCTTAACAAGATTTTATGCAGCGCAGATTGTTTTGGCTTTTGAATATCTTCACAATCTTCAGTTAATCTACAGAGATCTCAAACCAGAAAATATTATGATTGATTGTAAAGGATTTGTCAAGGTGTTCTTTATTATGCGTATTTCTGAAACTCAAGTGCAAGCATTTGGTTTTATATGCGTGGTAAATATTTTATTTATTTACTATTGTAGCTAATTGATCTTGGATTTGTAAAACGGGTTCCTGGAAGAACATACACTTTAGTGGGCACACCAGGTACGGGTAAATTTTTAGCATGCCAAAATGTATAAAGTGGCAAAGAAGTATTACCTAGACAAAACGTTCATTTAATGTTCAAACAATATGTTCATTTAATATTTTAGCTTATCTGTCCCCTGAAATAATCCTGTCCAAAGGATATGGGAAATCTGTTGACTGGTGGACCTTAGGAATTCTGTGCTTTGAAATGATGGCAGGTCTTTATCACACTCCATTTTATGATGAAAATATAATGGCAATGTACGAGAAAATTCACGGGGGAAAAGTTTATTTCCCCAGAGCGTTTTCTCCCGAACTTAAAGATCTGCTTAGACAATTACTTCAGGTACATATTTTCTTAATAATGTGTTCAGATTTTGAATAGTAAATAAGCGCGGACTTTGTATGATTTATTTATTTTAATTGCAGACGTCTCCCGGAAAGCGTTTAGGAACATCCCCCCAAGGTTCAACGGAAATAAAGAATCATAGTTGGTTTGCGCAAATCAATTGGATTAGCCTTTTTAACAAAGAGGTAAGTAAGTTATAGTTGATTTTGAAAAGATTCGAAGTTACTTATTCCCTTCTGTTAAATTAACCCTAGCAGTAATTGAATCTATTAAAATATTTTATTAGATGAAGCCACCTTGGAAGCCAGAAGAGGAATCGCTAGAGGAATTTGGGCTAGATGATAACAAGAAAAAATCATTGCTATCCAACAAATCTGCAAAAGCGCACTCTGACAAAAATAATAATAAGAAATCAGAAAACGTCAACTTATTTAAGGAATTTTAGTCCTAAATCTAAACATTCATTAAAAACAAAAGCTTTTAATGAATGTTTAGATTTCTATACCATTTTTCAGTCTGTTTTATGTACTGTACTACATAATATAAACATACACAAATACACACAGCAAAAATAATACTACAGCACATACACAATGATATATAAAAAGCTTCAAGAGATATTTTACCATACAGTATTTACCATGTCGTGATTTTCAAATAAAAAGCTAAGCTACCAAACGGTGTATACTACGTAAATGTATATGTATTTCACATTATTTTTTGAAAACTTTCCAAAGAATTGCAGACATGCTTAGTAGAGTAAATAGCATCTGATAGTGATACATATCTATAATAGTATTTTAGAATGTTACTATTTCAAAATCTCACACGATTTGGCTACCACATAATATAAACAAAAGCGAAATTAAATATTATTTCCTTCTTATAATTAGATCGTTTTTATCCCCGCAGGTACTTAGATATCAAACTGAATCTAAAAAAGCAGGTAGTAAATGCTGAATTATTTGCTTTCTCTTTTAAAATAGATAAGCAATTTAAAACTTTCACAAAAACTTTCACTTTAAAAGTACGTGTTTTTTGACGCACTCTTGTTAGCTTTCAATAAGGCTGTATTATGCTATACAGCTTATTAATATCTAAAGTAAACATAAATGTGCAGTATTCCAAAAATCGATACGCAGTAAATTACTATTAACTCAAGTGCAAATATGTATTCAGCAAAATGTTATAGTAAATGAGGTTTATAAAATAGTGCATGATTTACTTACAGAACTTTGAGTAAATTACTATTCATATTGTTTTCAAGTAAGTACGAGTACTTTTATTCTATCCGAATTGTATGCAATACTATGTGTGATACAGTTGTGTTCTTACTTTTGAATTTTGGTGAAGGGGAATGACACAAAGATCAACACGAAAGCCTGTATTGCAATATTGTAAAGTGCATTTCGTGCATTATACATCTCAGCGAGGAAGCATCATCTAAATAAGTGTTGTGCATAAAGGGCAGCATGATAATAAGAGCAGAAGTAGCGAGCCAGAGCTAAATCGTGAATGGATTTGAAGAAACCTAAGTAAAAATGAAAAAGACAGTGTAACAGATAAGTATAGGGTAAATGACAAGACTATACTATCTAATATTCATCATTGTTAAAAATTTATAAGCATATGGTCGAGATACGAATGTTTCTTGGGAATACCTCCAAAAGAGTACGGACATGGTTGAGTTCCGGGAAAAAGAACATGGTATAAAATGGCTGTTACCATCAATAGAAAGTAATTAACTCCTCCTCGTGTCTTTAAATACAAAAAGCTTATTTACTTTGAGAATTTATACTTAAAAACAATAGTTTATAATCATGAATGCATTATTTTATAACTGATCGGTAAAGTAAATTTTGTTCAGTGCGCCGTCGATAGGGTACTCCGAAAAGGTTCGGATCTCATCCCAATTTTGAATTATATTTTAGTAAAAATCCCACAAAATTAGGGCCTAAATATTGTAAGTTCCTCTCAAGAAAGAGAGAATACCCTAAAACTGTCCCAAAATGTCTCAAAAGTACTCAGTGCCCTAATGCCCTAAAATAATCCGACACTTTGTACAGAATGCACGGATAATATAGCCCGTTGCACGCAGTAGATATTAAAAACTATGAAAAATTAAAACTGTTTCCCATATAATCCCTGAGATGCATGTATCTGTAGTTACATGAAAAGAAGAGCCCATGAAATTGATATAATTTGAAAAATGATTGCATGAGAAAGAGAAACTCACCAGTTGAGTGCTAAGAGTTTGTCTTGGCGTGTGAAGATATATCTCTCGGATTACAGAGCCAATAAAGAACATAATTATTTGAAAGAAGAAAAATGTATTAGTTGCTTCAGAAGTCAAAGGGAATAATAGCAACGGAACTTGAAAGCCCAATGAAGCTAAAGCACACACTGTGAAGAATTTCAATTCGTCCAACTGAAAATTAATAATTCCAAATAAAATCATTAAACCGGCTGAGGTACTACCAGGAAGATCACTTAAAGAGTAACCTCTTTAATAGTTTAGTTTAGTGAAGAAATTCGAAAAATTAATTAGGAATCTTACGACAGGGAAGAAAAAACCTTCAGACTGGGTTTCAGACTCGACCTCGGACATAATGTTGGGCTAATGGAACTACTAAACTCAAATTTTTTGGCTTTCTCTTGAATATTAAGATTTAAGGTACTAAATTACTAAATACATTACGATTTCGAGAAGTATGTACAACATAAAATTTTGTAATTTGTTCCGTACTTTGGTATTCTTAAGAACGTTTCAGGAATTCATGGACTGCAAACTAATAATAATTTAATCGACAACTTCGATGTGTATTTAAGCATCATATCAAATCGAAAAAGTCGAGTTTAAACAAAGTATTGTCAATAGGTAAGTGAAATGGAATTTTGTCTCATAATAATTTGTATTATTATCTAAGCATAAGGCAGTATTTACTTGGTATTTCGTAATCCATATTTACAAATCGGGAAGTTAATTCCTCCCCTCATAAATAAGTAGTTTAACAAGTTTACAATTCACATGACATCATGACAACGGGTCAATTTCTATACTAAACATTTGTAACTCATAATATTATCATTCCCATTTTCAAAAGAAGTGTGCAGAAATATTTTTTAGTAGTCTAGAATTTTTCTGAAAATATATTGCACTATCTGCATATCACAGCACATCTAACGATTAGTGGTGCTGGTAGTTCTCTTCTAATACTCCTCTCTTCTAAGGGCTGCAGCTTAATACTACAAATGACTTTGGCACACGTTATTTGCGAATTTCATTGCGATTTGCGATTCGAAAAGCACCATTAAAGTTTGATAAAGTTTGAAAGGTAAGTATATTAGCTATATCTGTATAATTAATGTAAGTATATATTAATCTGTATAATATAGTATTTATAAAAGCTTCATAAAATCACAAAGCATGATTAAGGAGAAATTTTCTAACCATAATCTTAAACTGTTTTCATATCAGTACATGCAAGTTGTACGATAGAAACCACTTTGTAGGATCGGGATGGACAGCCCAGTTGGGAAAATGGACGATTTCCAGGTGCGATTTTACTCGGATTCGCAATCGGTAAACATCACTAAATCTAAACTCCAGCTTGATGACCAGGAAATATCTATAGAAGCTGAAACTGAAAAGAAATTGAACAAACCGACATATTCTAGCGGACCAGTAAAAGTAGGATGGGAAAGTTTGCCTATATTGGTATGTAAATAATAGTAATACTATAAGTAGTAATAGAGAATCTATGAGATATATTTCAAACTGATATGAATATTACATTTCGCATTTTTGTACTGAAAATGAAATAATTAATTATCTGTTCTACATCCTTCCTTAGGTATTTCGAGTTCTATTCAAGTATGTTGACTATCAAACAAGAATTCAAATGAGATTAGTGTGTTCTTCATGGCTGGATATTATAGAACTTGAATCCGGTCTAAAAGTTGATGTTCACGACTCTGTTCTCGAAAACATGCAATTTGTAAAATCTGTCAAAGTGAAGGAACTGTACATCCATCAGTGGTTCGTCCCAAAATCAAAGCAGCTGCTGGATCCCTCCGAACTGGAAGTTGTCGGATTATACGGAACTACATGTGCCTACTGGTTTCACTTCAACATGATTAAAGACTTTTCCTTAGTAAAGAAACTGATTCTCCGAGGGAAATTCTTATCCCACTTGGAATTAGAGAAAGTTGGAGGACAAAATGAACATATGGGGAATAACACGGAGAATATTGAGGGAGTGCCTTCACTTGTATTTGAACACTTGGAAAATTTGATAATTATGGGGGATTCTGACGCTTACTATACCATGGACACAGATTTCTTTTCCAGTAGCACCGTGTGCCTAAGTCCCATGAGGCAAAATATCATGCGCTCGATTTCATCGGATATAGCCAAAAATATTTGCTACCTTCTCAATAACATTTGCAGTAAGGTCCTGAAAGAGGTGAAAGTTTTCTCTTATCAAGTTTCTGTACCGCAAGATGTAAATTGGAAATACAACCCATTAGAAAGATTTCTGGAGTTTCATGCCCAATCTCTCGAGACACTATTACTGCCTGAGTTTAGTGGGAAAAATGATAATAGATACTCCCAGAGGGACTTCGATCGCATTCCAAGTAACTTGAAGATGTTTAAAATTTATTTGTGTTGCTTCTTGACAAGAAATCGATTCGGAGGTGTCCAAAATCCAATCTATTGGCTAAAACTCATCTTAAATCAACACCAACTGGAGAATTTGAATCTAGAAATGGTGTCCTTCCCGCAGAATTTCATGACTCCCCTGATGAACTCAGTGGTTGCTAAAAACAGTTACTCTTTAAGGGAAATTGAACTGGTTTACATTCCCGCAGAATGGAAAATTGTCAACGGAAGAACATTTTCTCGGTGTCATGCCCTCGAAAGCTTAAGGATAATAAAGTACACGGACTCCCGCCCGACTTCCACGGAAACTGCAAAGTTTATCAACTTGTCCCTGTTGCCCGCATCCCTGAAGACCCTTGAATTAACTGGATTTCTCGTTGACACAAGTTATGCAGATGTTTCCAAGTTTGTCAATCTCAAACGTCTCATCCTTCAAGTTGCATCAGCAGATGTTGTCTCCCCGTATAAAAGGAACGTGCAAATGATTGGAAACTTTCTCAATTTACGCCACATGGAACACTTTGATTTTTACATTGACAAACCACCTCATCCACTTGCCCTTACGAAAATAAAGAATTTCGTTTACAAAGGGAACCTCCTAAAGGAACATATTCTCAGTACAAACTATTTGGCTTCTCTCTCCGTTGATTACGGAATGCAAATTTTGATTACAGACGAGATCTCCACTATTCGCTATGCTCCCAGTATATGCCGAATGCACAATGCAGATCCACGAGAAAGTGATCAAGATATTTCTATCATTCAAGAAGGAGGAGGAGATAATTATATTGCAGTTGATAATGTACCGTTCATCGTCCACGATGATATTCAAATAATTGCTTTAGTGGAACACGATTTGGGATTGGTTTAATGAAAAGAGCTGAATTCAACAATAGAGAAATGCAGAATTACGGATTATAAAACTTTCTGTTTATTGTTAAAAATTAAATTCTCCAGAAAAGGTATTTTGGGATCTAATCACCAATTTATTGTAATAATTTCTATGTAGAATATTTTGTGATAATAAATCATGCACATATTTTATTTCTCTACTAACTCTTTTACAAAGCTTACTCCCTTTTGTTTAGTTGTATGCAAACAAAATCATAACATTTAAAACAACAACATTATATAGGTCGATAAAAAGTATTAATTTCTTCGTTTCTTTAATTGTAAGTTCCATTACTGGAATTATTGAAGTTTTATTTCCTCTTATCCAATGCAATACTCGTATAATAATGCAAAATTAACATTAATTACAGATAATTACTTTTCTTAATTAGTATCTTGTATTCTGCAACGTTGAAAAATATTCAATTAGATTGGCAGTGCATTTACACCGCATGGGTAGCCAAATAATAATTAGTAGTTCTATGCAAAAATCCACGCAATTTGTAATTTATTTGTATTCTACTGTAAAAATGCACGAACTTTAACTATTGTTTTATTGCCATTAGCTCATTGTGTTTTTATGACGTAAGTCGTTTCAGTATACATAGGACTGGACGATGCATTGCAGTAGTTTATGATTCATTAACAATTTAGTTAGCTTAGCAAACCAAAAGAGATACAATACAACCAACAACACAGTGTTATGGATATATATCATTTGACACTATATAACTGTAATACATGGATGGAAATACATACATACATAAACACACAAGGCAAGAGTTGGAAAAGTTCGACTGTTATTCTGCAGTGGAAATGGTTTATTACTTTGGTGAATACAAATAATTACGTACAACAAAAGTATATAGGTAGTAATATGATATTTTATTACCATTAATATCATTTAACACGTGTAATTCCTGTACTATCATTTAAGAGATAAAGACAGCAGGTCAGAAGTTTCAGTTTCAGTACTACGTATTACAATTGCCATTCATATAATATAATATTAACTATGTTATATGCTGATAGCGTCGAAAAATCATCAAAGAGTACGTAACATTCCGCCTAGGCTTTAGTGAATTACCAAATACAATACACGGTTTACTCATCATCAGCGAACATATTTTTTCCGTTTCGGACCATACGAGCAGAAATAGAAGAGTTTGTGTTACACATTATCGTTGTTTTATTTATACATGAAACCGCATACGTACACAACACGTGCACTCATACTTCATACTGTGCTTGGGCTTGTGCTATACTTAAACAGTTTGTTTCCTTGCACAGAAAGAATTTCATTAATTTTCTAGTTATATTCCCTTAATGCGTATACTTAGGTAATAAAATTCTTGCTCTATATTTACACTATGACATAACATACAAATATATATAATGTGCATATACATATTTTCATATGAAGGATGAAGGTAGGTATATTGTAGCAATTTGCAATATGATATAACTACAGATATAGCACATATACATTATTTATTTATTATAATCGACTACTGAGAGAATAGACGAACAGAAAGAGTTATGTGCTTATCTTGCATCAATTATGCCATCAACAATAATAGCAAATGCAAAAGTTAAGTACTTCTAATCCCCAAGATATGAAATGTGAAGAGAGGTTAGCAAATCCAATCCAGGTCCAGCTGAACACACACATACATAGTTTAACCAGTCTAGCGAGTAGAAAGAGAATACCTAATGCAATATAAACTTCACTTGCAGGCCAGAGTTTTGCACGTTTGCAGAGAATTGGGATTCCAAATGCTTTGTTTAATAAATGGAAGAATCCTGTAATTTGATCTCATCATCAGTACAACTTAGGCAGTGTGTTGCAGGTTGCTGTGTATTCAATCCCAGTACAGTTTTACAAATCTCCTGTCTCTCAATCAGTTTAAGTCTGCTCCAGATATAAATACTGTAAAAGTGCTCCATTCATAATAGATGGGAAGGTATTACGGATATAAGGGAAGGATTTCTATGTAAGTATATATGTCATAGTCAAAAGAAACGACAAGCAAGAAAACCTAATAACTTTTTTTTTGCAAAAACTTTTTCAAAGAATGTTTTAAACAAAAAAAAACATTTAAAAATCCAAACTTATTTACAATAATACTTAACAATGTCTCATAAAAACCGTTTAAGGAGGACTTATTAGTTAAGTGGGCATTGCGAGACTTGGGAAAACAATACAAGCTTTGGGAATGTGGATATCACTCAGCCCTCAATTATGATGGCCAAAAATAATTGTTTTGAATTGCAATCTTAATCTAATGAGTTAAGATGAAGGATCTCCCAAAGTTTACATCAATTTCCCACCTCTTTCAATCCCATATACTTATCAAGCCAACCTTAAGTTATTTTTTCTCTTTTACTAAAAAATTTCTGAAACTAGAGATCCCAATGAGCTCCTATAGTTGCTGGGGCTGCGCTGCGTACCTATGGCATATGCTTCATAGCGAAACAAATACTTACAATGTACAATAAGAGGATGGATTTACTTTATCTAGTACAATTTACTTTTTTAGTGTGTGCTAGCTGTGCTGAAGTGAAGGAAACAAACTGTGTGATCTTTCTGTAGAGCAGGCAAAGCTAGAGGACTCAGGACCCGTCTGTCTGATTTTATTTGAGTGTCCCGTTATATTGAGCAGGAATAGAAACTAGAGTAAAGTAAGTATTATTTTATTGGTAAAACTATAAAATGTATTGTACTAAAAGGTAAAGATCGAGATCCGTAGTACAAATATAAGAGATAAGTATCTCTTTTGTCTTTTTTATATTCTTTCTCCTATAATATAAGCATGTACTACATATAACACGTCTGTTAATGTACGCAAGAGTAAGATCACAAGTAAAATATCGGATATCACATCCCATCTTCCCATGGCCATGTCATCCCATCAGAAAGGAAGATACCTAGAAAGAGTTAGTGTTTAGTGTTACTGCTAAGTGCATAGTATTTTCAATGTTTGTTGAGAAGGACGGAGATCGGAGGAAAACTGCAATGCAAGAAGACTGCAAAAACGTAACAAGTGCTTGCTCTCTTTGCTATTTTTTCATGCTGCGAATCCGACTCACTCAGGGACTCAAAGAGAGTTGAGTTTGAGTTAAATTTCTGTTGTGTACTTTAGGCGAAACCAAAACTATCCTTGTTCTTTGCCTGAAGTGGTATTATGGTTATCGGAGTATAGTATAGCATGTAGTATTTGTATGTTATGTAGGTAGGTAGGTAAGGTAGGTAGTTTTACAATTTCTTTGTTGGAAACAAATGCACTATTCCTTTCTCGTTCAATCTTCAACATTCAAGATAACATTTCTATTGTAAATACTCCGAACTTACACTTTTAGTAGAAAATATATCTGTCTCTTACGAATAGGAATAACATAATAGAAGGAGAAGGACAGAACAGAACAGAACAGAACAGGAAAGAAAGATCCACAAAGAAAAAGCCTGTTGGAGCTTTTCACTTCGTTTATTTTGCTTGGCTGATTCCGGAAAACTGGAACTCTGGCTTGGCTTGGATTGGATTGGCTTGGCTGGAGTTGGCCTGGCCTGGACTAAATTCGTTTTACTGGCAAAACTGACATGACTTCCCTTGCCTGTGTGTATGTATATGTATACCATTTACATTAGCAAAATAGCGACTTTATTCTTTATTCTCGGCTATATTATTTCAAGATACAGAAAAGATAGCTCAGCTCACAATCAAATCAAGCAAGACAGGTTCCTAGTTCCTTTTTGTTACTATCTGTATGTATTCCGTTTCTATTTCGTAGTATATTTCACAACATGGTGCAGTATACTATATAAACAATACACTATATGTTATTATAGCTATTGAATTCTTTTGTACAGAGAAAAAAGGTAGATTCGGATGCTTTTTTTAGTTTGTTTTCTCTGTAACATGGAAGTCGTACTTTTAATGTAACTGTAACGCATTAGTCGTATCGTTACACTTGGTTAGTTTTACTTTTTACCAGAGTCTATCTGCTCGGTACAATGAAATACATCGAAATTAGTATAATAAATAAGAACAGATATATTTTGGAAATCGCGTATTCGTGCTTATAGGTATGTAACAAAGAAACCCAATTTCATGATAGACAAACAAAAGGAATTGTGGTGTCTGTACCTATATAATGTGTCGTATAAATCGAATTGCTAACCCAGGTTAATTAATTATCAATAATATTGATTCCTTTTTATTATGTTCGCGTCCATTGAGTCTTCTGTGTAGGGAAAAGTTAATACCTACTTATGTTTTGTTATAATTAGGTAGGAAATTTTGTTTTCACAAAACGTGTTTAGTAAAAGTGGAATAATTTTCTTTCTCCTTTTATACAGAAATGCCATTTACAACTTTTACCAGTACCTTTGTTTTGAGTCTAAACTTTACTGACACTTTAATTGTAATGGAGATTTATGGAGATTTTTAAAAGTTCTTGATATTTGCTGACTCTTTTCATATAATATTTGCCATTTTGTATGCAATATCTAAAAATCATGTTAAAAATAACTTTGTAAATAGGTTGATTTGAACTTACTGTGTGGAGAAAGGTTAGCATTATAAGGGAATTGCGCTTTGGAAAGGAATTTCTAGATTTTTAATAGTACATTACTAAAATACAATTATTAGTCCTGTCATTTTGCATTCAATAAATATAAACAGTAAATACTAACTATCCCCCTGTAAGTAGATTACCTTAACTTTCGCTAGTGGGGTTTCAAATGAGATTTTACAATAAAAAATATTCTTCCCAGTGTAATCAATTCGGTTTGGACGGTAACACAAAAGAATAGAAAAGAATAATGATAGACATTTGTATAGATACTCTACTACTTAGACTTACAACTTACAAGTTAGAATTGGTAGCATCTTCTAATAACATTGGAATTGGTCTCGTCTGTATGGGATACATAAATGAATTCTAATGAGAATTTTCATCCTGAAAAGCTAAACAATCTATATTTATTTGTCATTGACAGGGAATAACAAGTGAAGGAGGACAGGACAAAGGAAGGAGACAGGAACTGAGACGTACGGCAGTTGCTCTTGCTACTTAGTTGGCTGTAAAATATTTCTTAAACTTAAACTTAACACATTCTCCAGTCTATATACCTTTACAATACAATACTGTGTGAATTGTGGAATAAATATTTTCCTTTCCACGATTTCCACTTTCCACAGCCATTCAGTACAGTACAGTACAAGTGAGCAAAGTCACTGTAACTGTAACTGTAGCATACCCAGAAAAGCTACCAGCCAGAGCAGAACACCACATTGTACTACTAGTAGTCTTTTGGTCCTCTAGCCGTCAACAAGAATGCGTTTTACGCTCTGCGGCGGACGAAGTAAGAATCCTACTAAGAAAAAGACTCAAGGTGAACACGAACAGACGTCTGTCGGTAAAATCATTACACTTTAATTACTACTCCTTCTTCTTGTCATTTCGGTTCATTTTATTTCCATTCATCATTGTTCTTTGACAGATTACACTTATTTTTGTATATTTGCTCACTTTCTCGCTCTCTCAAGTTGCACTTTTACTTTATTTATCAAACTAATTATTTGTTTAGAGTTTAGACTTATGCTACATAAGTATTTGCATTTTCAAGAACAAACTACAGCTAGGCAAACTTATTCCTATTGTAAAGGTGGCATTTACTTAAGCAATGGATAGACAAACCCTTTGGGTACTGTATTTCAATTTTGTGTTCCTTAACTCTATTATTTTGCATAAATGCTACCAATTTAACAACATAAATATAAGTATTATAAAGAATTAATTACAACCATTACGTAGATGAAAATTTATATTCTAACGAATATACCCTACAGTATTGGGATTTTCAGAAAATCATTATTATAAGTGTTGATTAATAAAGTGGGGCAATTAAATCAATTTAGTTTGATTGATTGATTTAGCATTGCATTACTGTGATACGCACGTAGGAATATTTTCTGTAGCGTTTTTCCTGTATATTACATTATACACTTGGACAGCCTTTTCTATGTTAATTACAACATAATGCCTTAGATATAGTAAATAACAATACCTAACGTATTTTAACAAGCCTTGTCACAAGTAGCTATATGTATGTGCCACCGCATCGTTATACTTTTGTTATCTATGTACTAAATTTTTGCTTGAAATGTCTAATAATCATGAAAGATACAGTAGTGCATAAACATGGTAGAGTGTACGGTTATGTAGAATATGTAGACTGTAGATATTCCTAATAACTTCATACATTTCGCCGTAATTGTAAACAGCTCTTCAATAAGTTAATCCTTTAAATCCCTTTGTCCTTGACTGTTGCCATTATTTCGTGCACTTAAAAATGTGACTCAAAACATATTATTTCAATATAGACATAAATGCCACAAACCCCAATTATAGTACAAAGTTCAGTTAAATAGCTAACGATTTGTATTGTATACACTTTAGAATAAGTTTGTCGTAATCCACGTCTTTAGAACAATATACAGTTTGACATTTATACCTTTGCACCATAATTACCTTGCACTTACCTACTATAATATAATCGTACTAATTGACAATGTCATTTAAAGGCATAAGGTGCACTGTTATATTTTAATTGGGACTTCGGGAGTTTGGGGACTCAAACCATGTCCCCAATTTCATCATACTTTTATTCAGAAATTGATCATGTCAATTTCTATAATGAACTGTATTTTTTAATTGATTTCTGTCTCATGGATCTAGAAACATGATATGTACTACAGGAAATAAGAGAAAACAGCTTGAGATAATTTCTTTAAATACAAATAAGTGTATTACTTAGTATAGCACAAAAATATAATATGAAACTCTGCTCTTTAGTGACATTTGCATAAAAAAGAGTTGGCATTTAATAGAATTGCGACTTAGAGGTTGTCACTTTCTCTGCCTGAATTGTTTACATTATGTAGAATGTAAACAGTTCATAAGTACTACAGATACACTTTACGTAAGTGCCTATATATAGGTATACAGAAAGTATTTTTCAGAAAGTTTTGCATTTCTGTTTGACATTAAGAGGATCTTGATTGATACCGCATGTTAGTTTGACTGACGGAAAATGCTAAATGCTCTACAAATTGCTAACATACATAGAAGATGTACAGCTCCTTATTTGCACAGCTAAATTATGCATACACGTAAGCTTAATGTACATTTTATTGTAAACAGTGCAGTATCAAGAAAATAGGTACATAGTCTACATGGGTAGATGGATAAGCTACATAAAACTCTATTACATACAGTTTAGTGAGTTTAGTATGCATGTAATAGATTTTCTATGTCGTACTATGTACAAAATATCGTTTGCATTTATGCTTTGCTTCATTTATGTTCAATGCTCTATGTTTTCGGCGAAAATATTTATAAATGTGAATTAGCATAGGTACTAAATGCAAATGTACATATAATGCTTGTGTAATGACATGTTGTTGTTCGTTCCGTATAGATAATAGGTGGGTAGGTAACTATGTGGTCTGGGCTGGCTTGATTATGACTGTTCAAGCCAGGTACAATATGTTTGACATTTTCTAGCAATAATAACAGCTAAGTATCCAAATTTCCATATTAATGAGTGTAATTTGAAATTAGAATATGCTAGTAAACGGTAGCTGATCGTGAGTTGTTGTGTTGTGTTGTGTTTTTCGTTGATAACTCTATATAGCGCGTTGCCAGCTAGAACCAGATTTTATATTATGCATACAAATACTAGTACAATAGTGCATTGTTCGCAAATATATCGACGGTGGTTGGAGTTATGGTCTATAGAAAATGTAGGATATGCATATAAAGGAAAAATGAATGAGTTAAAGGAGCACTGAAGGGTGAACTGAACTGAACTGAACTGAACACGCTACTCTACACTTCATTATTAGTATTTAATTAATACCAAGAGTACTTATAACATAGCTAAGCTGTGGTATGAAGAAGGAGCAATGTTTAACAAAAATTATACAGGGGGAGGCATTTGTAAGAAACCAGAGGAGAAAGTATATTATACTTTCTCCATGCAGTTTCCATTTATTTTGGTAATGGTGTAATTAAATAATAAATATCAATCTGTCTAAAATTCAGACAATATCTAAAGAATAGCAAATTATGTTTGGTTTTCGCATCGTAACATTCATTATTTACTTAAAAACTAAAAAATTTATTTATTCTCATTTAAATTATGCTGAAGATGACACCTTTTTCCGAAATTGGTGTATGGACAATTAATATAGCTAATTACAATTAGGATAATAATAATTTGTGAAATTAAGTATATGCAAGTGTTAAAGGATAGGTTTGCATGTTTCATAATTATGCTGCTCCCTGTACAAGAAAGGAAAGTGAATGTTTAGCTAAAGGCATTTGCGTCGCGGTATTAATAATATTGCAAAATATAATGAACATGGCGTGCAATGAGAAATAGTAGAGTGAAGTGAACTGTGCCGGCAGACGTGGTTTTGTTGTTGATGTTTAATAAGTAATGATTGCACAATTTCATGATTTACACAATTTCTGCTTTATATATCAACATAGTAATGAAAATAATTATATACTTTGGTATTTCAGACAATGACGTGGTTGTGGGACCTGGAAGCCCTGGACAAGGTCAAAATGCGAACCCAAAGCCAAAATCTTCTAGTATAACACCAAGTGCACAAGGTTCAAATGTAAGTCCCCCTGAGATTATCGGAGAGAATGGGGGGAATTCAGGTAATACTCCACAGAAACTGCCAACACAATGGGATTATATCGATTTCTCGCAGTGTAAGTAAAAAGAGGCTTTCACTACATTCCTAGCCAATCTGCTATAAGTATAACTATGTAGTCGAGTTTACAATAGAGTAAAACTAGTAAAAGTAAAAGCTGAAAGCACGTTACGTAAAGTAAAGTAAGTTAAGCTAAGGCTGTAGTCGTTGTAGTATTAATATTGTAGTTGAGTGAAAGAAAGCGAAACGCAAAAGACAATCAACGGAAACGGATTTATTCTTTCTTTCACTCTACATACATGCCATTCTTGGCTGTATATCAATTATTTTATATGGGCTAGGATCTCAATGAAAATGAAAGTAGATCACTTTCGGATACGTATCTAACATCCAGGGCTCGGATAAGTATTCTCTTTTTAAATTCACTAATATCATTAATATCCTTATTATGCGATGACTATTCTTAGTATAATGTGTTAATACTTAATGGTATTGGTATGACCAAAGTTTTTCTAGCCACCTGCCTATTGTGCCTTACCTCTGGAGCCCACGCTACTTTTTGTGTAGTGTGGGAGATGAATTCTGCATAGTCCTACATTCTCCATGTTAACCTTCACTACTATATTCTTTGGAGTCATATATTTTATTTCTTCAAATGAACTTCTTAACTGGCTTTCATAGCAGTTCATTTTCTTAAATGTTCAGTATGCTCCCTCCTGAATAATATGCAAATGTGTTTTGTAGAGTAATAAGTATGTACAAACCTAATGGTGGTGAAAGAACATGGAGAACTGCAGTATATATCTCCTATACTGTATACCCCTTAAATGTTATAAGGGACTGCAAATTTTTCTGATTGTTTTAAAAGTTTAAAATGCACCTGGAAATTTTATAACATTCTTTAAATGCATTTCTTGTGCAAAACTGGCTGACAGTTTTGTATGTAATATTGTATAAAATTTTTTTATATGTATATTTTTAGTGCATAAATATCCGAGCCCTAGTAAAAAAAATTTGCTAGAAGTTTTACTGCGACTTATTGCGTCTGAGGACATTGTGTAATAATGGATTCTTCTTTTTTATGTACATAACATGATGGTCTTACTTTAGTGTAGTGTGTATACTCTTGGTAGTGCTCTTTTATTATTTATGCTCTGTGTATTTCATTTGTGGTCTGTTCTCAATTCTAAATGTTAACAGTCACCGTGGAGGAATGGCTGAAGCAGGGAAAGCAGGAATTTGAGAACAATTGGAACAATCCTAAAACGGTAGGCGCACATCACTTTCTTAAGCAACTCTTTAAATTTCCTAATTTCACCAACCCGAAGAATATGCACGAAAAGACAGACATATTTACCCAGAAAGTATACACTTACAGTACAGTTTCTTTCTTGTCTCGTTAACACCATTTATGTTACGTCTACGTCTCGCGTTACGTTATGCTTCAAAAATATTCTTTGATTCTTTAACTAATATATGTATATGTATAATGTATGCACAATAATGTATATACTACGTAGGAGGAATGCTAAAGCCTGTTTATTTAATTTGCACGCGACCTTCGGAACATTCTAGAACATTCAAAGTCTTGATAGTTTCAAACAACTTCAAGATCTTGGTGAGGGTTCCTTTGGACGCGTCAAATTGGTTCAGATGAAAAGCACCGGAGACTACTTTGCTATGAAGATTCTCAACAAAGCCAGAATAGTCAAGTTGAAACAAGTGGAGCACACGCTTTATGAGAAGCAGATTCTAAATTCTATTAACTTCCCGTTTGTAGTCACAATGAAATATCATTATAAGGTAAGATAGTAAGTAACATCTACCTTCAAATATGCAAGTATGTAGGATCTCTTATAATTAATACTAACAATGAGTATAGCTATAAAAACTTTTTAAGGGAGTATTTACGTAACTGAAGTAGAATACATTTTCAAATCCCACTCACCATGAATTTATGTGGTTTTGTACAAAGTTGTAAAGCTTTTCCCGTTGACATTTTGGAATACAAGGTATATGGTTATAGTTTCTTGGAAATAGAACTTCGTAAAAGTTCAATTCCATATTATTATATAAGACTTTAGCAATTCCCCTTTGATTTTTGAATTTATTGAGTAGGTATTGTTGAGGTACCATTAAATATGAGCCCATTGTATTATAGTTTACAAAAAAAATTCTGCTACTCAACGTATACAAAAATTAGCTAGGCAATCGCTTTTGACGTATGGTTTTATTTTTCTCTGAATGATTTTCGATTAGGAAACTCAGGAAAATGTCTATCTGTCTATTATTTATGAAGCGAAATGGAACAACGCTGTAGCATATTAATCGTGCATCTCTAATGAAGTGAAATTGACTTTCTTTGCTAAAGCAATTAGGGAAAGCGGTTTGGTAATCTAGTATTGCCCTACTAATTTTTGTATGAAACGTCACGCCCGACTCGTAATGTGTACTGTAGTAGTACTCTCTAGGGTACAGTTATATTAAGAAAAGGAATGAAACGCAAAATAAATGTAGGTATGTACTGTACTATTTATATGTATATGAAGTTTGAATTGAATGTCTAGGATCCTATAAACGTGTATATGATAATGGACTTTGTAAATGGAGGAGAAATGTTTTATCACCTGAGGAAGGCAAAGAAATTCAGTGAGTCTCAAGCAAGATTTTATGCAGCTCAAATTGTCTTAACCTTCGAATATTTACATCATCTTGGACTGATTTATCGGGATTTAAAGCCAGAAAATCTTCTGCTGGATTGCCGTGGGTATTTAAAGGTAGCAAATTCAGAGCACATAAAATAAACACATGCAGGGCAAAATGATAAAAATATATCTAATAGTCTTGTATGCATTTTGCTATTATAGGTGACTGATTTTGGGTTTGCGAAAAAAATATCGGGACGCACATGGACATTATGTGGGACGGTAGGAAAATCACAATTGAAAATGTATAACATTTTTATAAAAAGAATTCTTGAATATAATATTTTTTGTTTATTTTTACTATATTTCTGCCTAAAATTCAACAGCCAGAATATCTTGCCCCAGGTAAACTAATTATCATGTTATATCTTAGCTTTGTTGATAACAGGCGAACAAAATAAATAATTTAAGTCAATTTTTCTTGTATAATTTGTAGAAGTCATAATGGCAAAAGGATATCACAAGGGTGTTGATTGGTGGGCTTTGGGCGTCTTAATTTATGAAATGACAGTGGGATGCTCTCCATTTTTTGCTGAACAACCTATTCAGATTTATGAAAAAATCGTAGCAGGGCGTGTAAAGTTTCCCTCTCACAGCTCAGAGGATGTGAAAGATCTTTGTAGAAATTTACTGCAGGTGGGTACTTAAACTCAATTTACTGTAAAATTTTACTTTCTTGGGTATTTGGGGACTTATGGATGTAATTTTTAACTAGGTTGACTTGACGCGACGCTTTGGAGTATTACGAAATGGAGTTCAGGATATTAAGAATCACAAATGGTTCGTTCTAACCAACTGGAATTCAATTTTTCAACAAAAGGTGAATTTTTATGAAATATTTTCAACAACAGCTTGAGAAATGTTTTAGGAAAGATAATCATTAATAATTATTGAAAACTACTCTCAGATGGCAGCTCCTTTTGTTCCCCATGTCAGTCATCCCGGGGACGCAAAATACTTTGTCCAGTTTGCAGCAGACCTGAAACCAATTGTAGAAGGATCATCAGCAAGTCTTAAGTCTGGTCGCCCCTCAGACGATCCCTTTGCCAAACATTTTGTAGAATTTTAAGTAAATGTTGATTACACTATCTTATTATGTGTGTATGTACTATGTATGTATTTGTTTACAAATATTAAGACTAGCGAATATCTACTTAACTTACTATAAACTGTAGTGTAGTTATCATCCTATTTAAATTTCATTGCTTCTGTATATATGTATTATAAACCACAACCTGTATTTTACTAGTAAATTATATTTATTTAGTACACACTTCATTTATAATAATGTAATTGAGATTCAATAACATTCAAAGTACACTGACGCAGTGATTAAATTGACTCGTTAACAATTAAAAGCTTGATTTCAGGTTAATTATACATCTTTAACCTACATTTACATATTTTATAGCAGCTTATTATTATATTATTCAATTTATTTATCATAAATTCAAAGCATGAATCCAGTCTGTTATATATAGAGTTATTCACGACGAGCCCTAGTAGCCCGAGTACTATTACGAGTATTACGAGCAGCAGCACGTTGGCGAGGTTGACGTTGTGGACGAGCGGCTCTGGCTGGTGTTGGAATAGGTCCGAAAAAATAGTTGTATGGAGGTCGGCATGCATTTAGCATAAAACGAGAAACAGAGAACAAACTCATATTTGATGCGTAGGTCAGGAAAATTGATAAGAAGAAATGTCCAAGTGATACTCCACCTAAAGTAGCAATAGAAAATATAATACCAGGTGAATATGGTTTACCAGATGTTCCTGTCCTTTTTTAATGGACATTATTAATATAATATAAATATTACATTGTAATAATAATTTTACACACCTCCGGTCAACATAGTAAGAAGATTTTCCGAAGTGAAGCTCAATTTTGTCGATGTGAGAACGAGGAGTGTGAGGAAAATAAATATTCCCAAAAGTAGCCCAATTACATCCACTGCTGCTCGAGCCTAAAAAAGAAAATTATGTTCAAGTAGACTTTTAAAATGACTATTTATAAGTGTTCAAAAGTATTATAAGTTCACATGTAGATAGTGCAGAAATAGGTCAGGTATTTACAGCAGAATTAGCAGTGTGCAGAGGAAGAGCTTTATCCTTTTGATATACAGTCGAGTAGTACGTAAGTCCAAGGGTAAGTATAGCTGCTGTGAAAAATGAGTTGACGGTCATTACGCGAGCCAAAAATTGACCCACAGCCAATAACATGGTCATTAGCAGGACAATCTGGGTTTCGTGAACCTGGAAGGAAGATAATCAGAGTTGTATTTCTTTACAGTGCACAAATAATACATACATTTTGTTGCGAAATATGTTTAGTAGGCTGAAAACAATACAAACCGTAGATTCTGTTGCTGTCATAGCCATCTTGATAAACTTTGATGAAAATTAAGCTTAGATTTAGAAATTGTCTTCTTACAAATCAGATTACCTTGTCCAAGAAAGCTCTTTTGAGTATTTTTTACCCAGAAGATGCTTTTATAATTTTTCATGCATTTATTTATAACTTAGGTATTTATGATTTTGTTTACACGGATATGTGGACTGTGGTCAATTCCATAGATACAAAAATGCAATTATGTATAAAAGAGTGGGTCAAATTGATCTGATAAAAACTAGCATTCAAAATGTTTTAGCACCTTTGTACTACGGATTTTTATTTTTGTCCAACGATAAATATGTAATTCATGTCAATGCATGTCAATTCGTTGGATACACAAAATTAGGTAGAAATTATATGTTCAGAAGGCAGTTCGGAATATGCAGGGTGAAATAATTCATCCACAGGTTCCTCGTCACAGTCATCGGAAGTTGAAGCCTGGAAAAGATTCCAGACTTCAAATGCACATTTCCAAACTAAAATCCCGAAATTCTGAAACGAGCGAAAAATGGCAAGGCAGGCAATATTCGTGAAATATAATGCAACTATCGCGACAGTTGTGGCGAGTGTAGGACCAAGTTTGATTTTTAAGTCTTCTCCAGTGCACCCATTCCTATTTGAGCAGCTATGCTTGCTGTTTACCGAGAGAATAGAGGAAGACAGCCAAAACATTGCAAGATTGATGCAGACACGAAGCTATTATTGAAAGAATTTCAAATATTTTGAAATTAATTGCGTAATAATATGGATACAAATATCCACTTGCCACTTATATATACTTATATTCTGTTTCCTTACCGTTTGGACAACAATTCCAGGTAAAATGGGTATCATCACATTGTCATTGAATATCGTTTGAATAAATGCAAGTACGAGTGTTGCAAGAGTGAACAATGAACCATTTATTGGAAGTCCAGTAAGAGCCACGAAAACATAAACGAATTCTAAGATTAACGCATGGAAGGAGAACCGGAACAGAATTCCCAACTCATAGCCCTTGGAAATAACATTGCAATATTAGTTTACTTCTTTTACTACACACAGATACTATCATCTTCAGAAATAATTGCATTACAATGCTGAAATATATGCAATTCATAAAAACATGGTCATTTACGATTGCTTCAGGAATATTGAGCATGATCTTCATGGATTTGACGGTTGAAGCGAATTAAATCAGTCAGTTTTGAGAATTGGATCAATTTTGAACGAGACTTGTAAATGTAAGGGTGTTAAAACAAAATATGCATAATTGCAGCAAATTATTGTCCGGATATTAAAACAGGAGGCTTTAAGTTATTTTCATCAGGAAATGAAAACGGCTAAAGTGGATGAGAAATCTATACATTACAAAAAAATAGGCTTTTTCTATATAAGCCCTAATAAGGGCAGTCTTCCTATGACAACATTCGCTTATTTGAATTAGTATACTGCTGTTTTACGGCGTGTTTATAGTTTCCATAATATATTACATTTTCAGACGAACTAGAAGATATTTTTGCAACCAAATTTACTGCAAGGAAGATGCGAAAGATGTGAAATATATCGTACGATTTCATTGATTAAATTACTTAGTGTATATTTTATGTTATACACCAAGTTATTTAATAAAGTTCATTGTCCTTTTAGTATGTTAATTTAGCTATCAGTAATTTTTGAATGTACACTTACGTAAACTTACCTTTGTAGTTCCTAAAGTAAAGATTTGTACAGGGTATTACGCAGAAAGTTACCCTTTTGGCAATAACTCAATATCCACAAAATTTACACAGCATGTAGAGCAAGAGACTTTTGAAGGTCTTTTTAAGGTAAAAAGAACTCTATCGAATTTTTTGCCTTACACCTACACCAATACCCCAAATGAGTTAACTCCCAATATGTGTCTTAAGTCATTCTTGAAGTTGTTGAACTGCCTATGAAGTCAAATGTGCAAATCTTTACTAGAACAATATTAGTAGCACTAGTTGAAAAGAAACATGGTGAATTATTATGATTCTGGTGGAAATGAACTTTTTAATGAACTCTAAAATTTCACTGTACTATAAATCCCCAACATCTATGATATCGTCATAATCACTTTTAACTGATACAACAGCAAGCACAACTTCATTGAAAACAGTTCTTAAGGCAATTATTTGTCCAGCAGTAACTAAACAATGGAGTACGATATCCGTATGGTCCCCAGCGTAGCCTTTATAGAGCAGCTTAAAGTTTTCCCCATCAGTGCCAGCCCCTTCGAATTTCAAATTTGATGTATACGACATCAATAGGAGAAGTATTGTTATTACGAAAAGTTGGTTAATCCAGCACCGAATCTTTAGTAGGGAATAAAATAACGATATTAAGTGAAAAGTATCTACAATTCTATAAACATAAGATTTTTAATTGCCAATACTATACTTACAGATTGATCTTTTACCACTGTAAGAGATCCTTTCAATTGTAAGATATAGAAATAGTCAACAGCTAGGTAGACAAAAGGCAGGCTAATAATCAACCAGGGGAAAGGATCAATATCATAAAGGTGAAGCAGATAGTCGAGACCAGTAAAAATTGCAATCGCCCACACGCATAAAGATAGTTCGTAGATCTGTAAATTTCATAATATTCCACTTGAAAATGAATATTCTTTTAGATGATTTCATGAAATAAATGCTTACTTTACATAATATTGTGCGCTTACAATTTTGTATGTCAGAAACATGTTTTCTAAAAAACTTTTACTGAATTTACGATAGGAAAGGAGCCACTGTAACTGAATGGTTTGTATTTGTAACACTACTACAGGTTATCGCATCATCTATTTGTACTTAACAACTTTCCTTTTTCAAATTCCAAATAACAAAAATAAAATAGTAAATTATTACTTAGATACGGATCCTGTGGCCCGTAAAAGATTCCAAATAATATTGCGTGGATGTGCAATTTATGTGATACTTGTAGATGCAATGCAAAAAGCACGTAGTAGGAAATACTACAAAGCATAAGTTCAAAGTTAAAGACACATTGATTGGATTTATTTCTAGAATCTCTCATAAAAGGAATGACAAATGCATAAATATTTAACATAATAATATTCGTACGCAGATTTTGCTCCCAGACTTACACATATATGCGGTTAATAAAGGTAAATTACTATGATTCCTAATTAAGTACTACATTTCGTAACCTTGATTTATAATATCTAACCCATTGTTTATATATTACATTACAGATGACAGGCTTTGATTTCTAATTTAATTTATATATATCATATAGATCAGATCAAAACAATAAAATTATCTAATAGACGATATTAACAGTGGACCTGCAAAAAGTAATACATTTATTGTTGCCTGACATTCTCGGTTTTTGAACTATTGACACTTGTTGGACGTCTGCCAGGAAATACAGACGCACGACACAACTTATATCGCACTTACCTATATTTATGTATTATATAGATGTGCAGACTAAGTAATAATATTACTACAGTACAGTATTGACATGCGAGTTACATTTTTTATGTGTTAATTGCGTGTCATGCAAATACTCAATGAAATATGATCTAACCTATTCAATCCAACATACTGCAATTAATAATTACCTAAATGGCTCTATTTAAGCATACATAACACTTCAATGTTGTTTTTCTCTATGTACATTACATGGAAGTACTATAATGATGCCTCAACATAGTGCATGAGGGCAACGGACTGGGTATATTAACGTGCAATACAGGGCATTTTGAAATGGTTTTCTTTCCAATACTTAAACGAATGCTCTTATTCTGAATATTGATGTTCAGAACGTTGGCTTTGGCTTTGGATGGATTTTAATTAGACTATGGCTTGGGTTACATTAATACTAGTGTAGTAGAATAATTAATATAATATATAATATAGGAAATACTTTAAGCACTATAATGCATTTGTATTTAACGTATCAAACTAAACCTACTTACAGTTGTTAACAAATACTAACTAGACAAGGTAATAGAAGTATATACTAACTAGATATGTTCTTAGAATTGCACATTGTTTTATTTTTCTGCGTAATTAATAGGTACCACATATACATACTACATATACATAAATATACAGTCTTCCAAAGTGACAATAGTGACAGGTTTACACACAATTCTAAATTACATAGGTAAACGATGTCCCTATTCTGCCATACTTGTTTATTATATAAGTAGACAATCTAGAAATAACAGAGCGATATTTTCTGCAATACAAATAGTAGTTTGTTTTTTCAAATTCATTCAAATGTTCTACAAAATAAGAATTTTTGGATAAACGTACTTAGTTTCAGCCATATCCTGACGTTTGTAAGTTTGGTGAAAGTGGCACATCAGTAAAACTCTCTATTAATTGACAGATTTTGCTATATAGGTTACTTACATCGTTTTGTAATCTAATTGTATTTACAGGTGGGACAGAAAAACTTTTAAACTGTGACCTACACTAAAAATGAGTATAATGAACGACAGTGGCCCTTGTGTCGTATGCGGGAGCCCAACCCGCTTAACATGTTCAGCTTGCCGTAAAGAATATTATTGCGGGAGAGATCATCAGGAGATTCACAGAAGGCTTCACAAACAAGAATGTTTCCCAGCTAAGATATTTGAGAACAGTCAATATGGGAAATACGTCGTGGCTACGAGAGATATTCGCCAGGGAGAAATCATTTTCATGGAAAAGGCATTAATTCATTGCCCAAATGCTGGAGGAAAAGGAGCCTCTGCATTCCTTCCTATTTGTCTTGGATGCTGTAAGGTTGTTGCCACAGAAAATATATGTCCAAGGTGTGTTTGGCCACTCTGTGGAAAAGAGTGCCCTATGGTATGATATTTAACGATACTCAGTTTCATATTTACTGATCTACTTTCAAGAATTTCGTATTTTAATTAAATACATTCGGGTTTTCAAACTATGAATGCGGTTTTGTTTTGTTTTCTTAAGGTTTTGTTCCATCAACTGAATGAATGCAGCATCCTGAGTAAAAATAGCGTAATACCTTCAGGAAAAGGGGAGGAATACGATTTCATCAAAGTAATACGCGTGCTTCTTCTACAGGAATTAGATGTTCACAAGTGGAATAAAATTGCAAGTCTGGAATCGCATGTGATACGGAGGAGTGATAACCCTCCAGATGCTTTGCATGTATCCACAGCAGTAGAATTTATACACGATTCATGCAATTTGAAGCAGTTTGATTACAATCAAATCAATTTCGCGTTTGGAATTTGTAAAATTAATTCCTTCAGCAGCGACCCACAAGCATCTCTCAATTATAGCATCAGGTGAGAATTATTATGGTTTGAATTGTGTAATTTTCTTTGGAATTGCAAACAAAAGTAATATTGGCTAACAAAGAGGTCAAAATGGTTAAAAAGAAATCAAGACATAAATAGCTAGTTAGAAATATTTTAGAAACGTAGAAGCGGACATTAGTTAACTGGAAATCTTGTAGAAACTTTGAAATCATAAATAAGTTAGCAGAAAATCTTCTATTATCTGTAAAAGCCAAGCTTAACCAAATCTACTAGCGAAAAAGTCAAAATTGCAACAATTTCAGATATTAAATCTACATGCTTTTGCATTTGGTATTTACAGATTGGAGTCGGGGATTTACTATAACACAAGCATGTTATCGCACACTTGTGTGCCAAATTGTCGTTTGATTGTTATGGAAGTCTCAAAACCTCAGGCTGCATTCGCAATTCAAGTAATGGCTGCTGTGCGGATAAAATGCGGAGAGATGCTTTCATATTCTTATGTTCCGAACATCTTCCCCACAATGCAAAGACAGGAATTACTGCGAGAAAACTATTTCTTTACATGCCAATGTTTGAGATGCGTTGATCCAACTGAAATGGGGACAAATTACTCCGGAATCAAGTGCCCCCATCCTGGATGTTCAGACGGATATTTCTTGCCAACCTTACCATTACTCATTACTGGAGCTCCCTGGAGATGCAATACTTGCCACACATTAAGGAACTACTCAGATTTCTCCCACTTTCTCACAACTCTGAAACAGGTTATAGACGAGGCTTCAAATGAGACCAGTCCAGCTGTTTGTTGTGCAAAATATGAGAAGCTTTTAATTGAAAATCTGGGACATACTGTCCATCCGAACCATTTTCAAATGTATACAACTAGTTGCGATCTGCTTGTCAAGATGTTAGATGTTGTTCTAACCTTGAATGAGGATATACCACTTTTACAGCATATTGCACAAAAGCTCATCTTTTATTCCAAGAAATGTCTTCAAGTAGCAAACGTTTTTAATCCTGGACTTAATTCTACCAGAGGTTCGTAGTTTCACACTTTCTTTCAAACTCTTTAGCATTGTCTTCAGTACTTTTATCATTGTATCTCTGAAAACTTTTATAGACTATACTTATGTATGCCTAATTTAGTTTTTTTACTTAAAGGCAAGATTTTATACTACATGGCCAGAGGAATGAAATTATACACTCTGATTACACCTGCAGCTTACGGAGGTCCCAATCCTTTTAAAACAGAACAAGATATAGAAATGGCTAATACAATCAAGGAAGCTAAGGATATACTTCTTATGGAACCTGAAGGAAGTGCTGAAAGGTTAGGCATCTGCAAACATTTCATACAAAATTCTACATGTACATACATTTTCAATACTAAATCAATAAAGTTGGTTATTATATTCTCAGGTTGATGGCTGAAGTCCTGGCTAAAGATATTTACTGATAATCTTAACAATAGTTGTATTATAATATATTTTTACAATACCTAGTTAATATTTCAATAAATTTTATTTCACAAAAACGTAAAAAAGGTTGTATTTGAAATTGGTTTGCATGATTTTGAATTTTTGAATGAAATACTAAGTAGTGAAATGTATTACCATGGTAGACCATAATATTCTTGCAATGTAATGTAGAAAGGCAGTAGAAAGGTATACAAGCTAATACTAAAGGTGTGTTTAGGTCAATCGTCATAATTGTCTATTCCTATAGAGCTAAATAGTTTTATATCAAGTGATTTGTAATATGTAAGTGATTTATCCGAATAAAAATGTGCAAAATCTTTACCTAAAAGTATTAGTGGTATCTTACTTTATATAATTTCTGGAATAGCGTTTCAGTGTAAGTTGTCAACTTCCTTTGAGATGATGGAAACAATTACAGAAGAAAGGTTTGAAAAGTAGATTAATGGAGCAGAGTAACTTTACATTCTTACTTGTGCAAACTATTAAAGATAATCGATATTTTGTCATGTATGGGAATGATAGATTTCATTTTTCTCATTATGAAATAATGGAACGATTTTTTTCTCCAAAAAATAGTGCAGAAGCATCTCAAATTGAATTAAGCCCTGTAAGCAAGCTTGTGGATCCATTAGAAAATCTTCCAGTAAGTAAACATAAAATACAACACCTTAATTAGTTCATTAAAACAATTTAGATCTTATTTTTTTCTTAAATAATAATAATAATACATAATAATTTACTTTTCAGATCACAGTAGCAATAAGAATTATAGAATTTCTTCCAATAAAAGATCTCCTGCAAGCTCGTTTGGTTTGCAAATTTTGGAATTTTATTACATTATCGGAAGATCTTTTTTATCATAAAAGTTGCTTTACATTTGACGGCAGAAAAGACGATCCAACAGGGTCCAAATGCAGTTCATATATGGAGGAATCTGAATCGAAGAATTCTTTATGGGATTTCATAAGACTGAGAAGAGCTAATGCGAGGCAAATTGTATGGGCAACTAGTGGAAACTTGAGTACTTATGTTGTGACAACATTTGAATTACTAAACTGTACGATAAACTGGCTGCTTATCCTGCAAATTCTGATGGAATTTGAAAACCTTCGGGTTTTTATCGATGGTACAAAATTTTTACATTTCTACTTTGAAAAGCTCCATTTTAATGCAAAATAATAGCTAAATGTAAGGATTTTTTGCAATAGTGCAAGATACATACTGTTGGGACTACGCAACATTCAATTCCGGTCTGGATGAAGATGAAAATATCCAAGATAACGAAAGATTCCAGAATATTCCTTCAAAGGAGAAGTTAGATGCTCTTAGGAACATCAGAGTAGTCCGAATTCACCGAAGTCAACTCTCAGATTGTACAACTTACATCAAAATGCTTTCCGTAAAATGTATTCAATTGGAAGAACTAACATTTACCACAGATCAGAATTTCCAACCTCAAAGGGCAATTCCAATGTACAGAAATCTGGCAAGATTGACCCAGAGAAATAATTCAACCCTGCGCTCACTTACTTTCCCATTCAAAAGTTTAACAGCAGCCTACGACTTCCGGCTTACAGATGAGCATCACAATTTTCGGGAATTTCTTAACTTCATAGTGGATCAGCAGTGGCACACATCGTTGAAATTCCCCGCTTTGAAAGAATTGTCACTGCAATACGGAGTAATTCCTGTAGACCCTGTGGAAATCCGAGCTAAACTAATGCCCTTCATTGACTCCTTGGAAAATCTTTCAACATTTTCTCTCGGATGTTTATTTTTGGAATCAGAAGGGGAGCCGATTGTCCAGGAACTTCTCCACGATAAACATTACCGGACAAAACTTGGGGTATTCCTCAATGATGCAGCAGGGAATGTCCCCGTGATCAATGACAGTTACATTGAAAATTCCTTGAGATCTTTACTAGTGCAAACATTCCGTCCTCAAAATAAAGAAGTTAAGGATGCTGTTCCTCTATTTGGAATCTATACATATGAAAACATTAAAGAGTTTCAATATTTCAATAAAAATCATACTTTCTCCGATTTCAATGTGGATCTCGTCGTTTCCAGTTTGCCTAATCTGACTCATCTAAATTTAGTAGATCACAATTCCAGGATAGAAACTAGACACTCTTCGGAGGCTATTGCTACCATTGAAGACACTGATATGCAATTAATTCTAAGAAATTTAACCAAACTTATTTCTTTGCAAATTGTTGGCAATTTAACGTATCTTACTGATTGCGGAATGACTGGGTTCACACTTCCTGCTTGTACTCGGATCAGAAAATCTAATTCTTTTATTAAATTCCCAGAAGATCAGCAAGGATTATCCATAAGTACCTTAACATCATTAAAAACATTCGTTTTACGGGGATTAGGGATCAAAGTTACTGATGTAACGATTCGTTTCGGATTTGTTGGGATGACGTACTTGAAAAAACTACATTTATACGGCTCCCATCAGGTAAAGCGCTTAACAATTAAAATTTTATATTCATAATCTCATTGCAATGCTATAGTATTTATTAGAAAATTGCCATCTTTTTGGGCAATCTTTGTGTAGATAACGGCTGCATCCAGGATGATAATTTCGCAACAATTCCCAGCATCTAGAGGCTGTGATCTTCAAGTTTAAATTAACTTGTACCTAAATATCGTCCATGAATCAATATTTATATATCTCAGATATTATCCCAACATAAATGTAAAATTATTGTGATTCGGATGAACTGTGATTGTCTTATAAATGTTATTTATTAATTAACAATAAGTACATAAATATATTTTGATAATATAGTTGCACTTTTGTGGAAGAAATATCCAGTAACTATCTCAATTTGATAATCTCATTGCTCACATAATATTTTTCATATTTCATTATAATGTTAGTTGCTGAATACAGGTTCGTTTTGATCCAATTTGTTCAGGTATAAAATTTGCATATGAGAATATTACAAATGTACTGAACTAGGGGAGTCCGGGACACGGTAGAGTATTCTGTCGTCCTTTGGATAGCTAATTTGTTTAATTCTCCTAAGCTCGTATATAATGTAAATTTGAATAATAACAATAGCAAAGGAAACCACGGAGAAAACTGCCCACAGAACTTCATTCCCACTCCCAGAATCATTTGAGACGAGTGCTTCACTATTTAATTTATCCGAGTTGATGGTATCTACTCTTGTTTTTCCAACTGATATGAAACTGTTAACTATTTCTGCATCAATGAGATGAGATAATTGAAATGTTTCGATTTCCCCTTTGTATTCAAAGTCAGAAGCAGTGACAGCGTCATTCTCGTCATTCTCGTTAAAATGGAAATGGGACTGATTGACAAAATGTATTGGAACAATCCAGTGGGATTTTAAGGCTATGTATTCTTGCTTGCAAGGAAGTTCGGAATAAAGAATTTGTTGACCTGGAAGAATGATGTGGCATTTGCATGGAAGAGTTACCAACCAAGCTCCAGTTGGCTTATCAGCGTTGAAATCAGTTGAGGGCATATTTTCACACTGGACATGAAATACGGAAGTAAAAGCAGAAGTTTTCGTAAGGACGTACTTATTTGAGGCAATACGGTGTGCGGTGAAAGATTGTTCAGTAGCTGAATCTCTGACTAAGGGAGTACACTTGTAATTACAATGATCCCGGATATCTTTATTTTCGTCAGAGAGAATTGCCGAAACACAAGGATCCCTGATATGCGTAAGCATGGAATAATCCGAAATACTACAGAGTTCGTTCGGAAGACAATTTGTTGGGAAGGCAGAACTGGCAAATTCGTTGAAAATATATATTTTCCCGTTTTCCAAGTTGAGATTGCACAAATGATCTTTATAGAAAAACGAAGGAGTATGAAGTTGAACCAAACTTAGAATTTTTCCTCTTAACTTCTTGACTATTGGAACCAGGATTCTCACAACGAATGTATCATTAGTATGGGTACAATCGGTAATTGGAAGGTGATAGTACTTCGAAATGGAATTTTTATCTATGCTTAGATCATAGTTGCTAATGAATGTAGAAGAGTTTCCAATTTTTCCCAAAATTTCGGAAAAATCTTCACGGGTGATTAAGGTTCTAGGAATTAATTGCGAAGCGCAACTCATTTCCGCATGGGACCATCGACTTCTTTCTGCATAGTAGAAAGACAAGTAGGAACCCTGTAAAGATATCCTGGAGTTTGAAAGAACAGCTGAGGCAATCCTGTCCAGAGAATTATTAAAAGTTTTCGATGAATTCAAAATGCTTCTGTAGAAAATGTGGTAAAAGTTATTCTCCATTTTTGTAAAGGGGTCCCGAACACTGTAAGTGTGTTTTGCAAGGGTTTTGTTTATGTCGTTCAATGTTTCTAGTTCTTCCAAAGTCGACCCTGCCCTGCAATTGGTTAAATGTTCTGTATAATCTTTCAGCTCCTCTTTTTGGACGAAGGGACTGCTGAAATGTTTTTGAATTTTGTCGCAAAAGTTACTTTGGCTAGTCAGTATGGAAAAATACTCCGAGTTATTACTCTGGAAATCTTCGGTAGGACTGAGACTCTCGAAATCGATGTGGAGATTCACAACCGCCTTATTCATGACATAGGCCACTGGGCAGGAAAATCGGTATGGAGCCGTTTCGCTAATGCAGGTGTACCAATTATTGAATGCTATATCCGTTTTGTTCCACTGGGGGGTTGAAAATTCGTAAATAAGGGGAATAAACGTTTCATAGAAAATAGACGAGGGAAGATTTTCCCGGAAGGCACCAGATATTATGTAACCTCGATCTTGCTCTACTAATTCTTCCATTTTAGTACTCTCACTTTTTACATCTTCGTCGCATATTATTTTTCGAATCTGGGTAAATTGAAGAAGAAATAGGAGCAGAAGTCTTAAATTCTTCAGGAAAAAAGCTGAAATTGTAAAAAATCGAATCAAGGATTTCATTGCTTTTTTACTTCAAGATTTCTAGCTTTAGAAATTAATTCCTAGCTTTAGAAATTAATTCCTGCTTAGTATAATTTGATTAATGTTCTTCGAATATTTAAATAAATAAGGTAAATGCAAATATGTTATTTAAAGTTCAAATGTATGTGCCTACTGCCTACATACATAGTACACCATACCATATGGATTTAGTATGCAAACCATTGTTAGTTCAATAACCCATCAGAAATGAAGATAACAGATTTAACTTACGTATCATGGCGAATTCCTAAAAGTTTAATTATTTTAAAAAGGGATTTTGAAATACTATCCAAAAAGAAATAATAAAAACAAAATTGAATTTAGTGCTGAGGTCGGGCTAGACGAAAGACAACAGATTAAGCAGTTTTTGCTAACTGCGATGTAGTATGTTTCTATGCTTTTTTGGTTAGAACTATCAGTATTCTGTCAGATTGCCCAGCAGTCCAGTACAGTGTGCAAAACTGGACAGAGATTGCATGTAGTTTATGCACACTGAATATATTGTACTGTTTTGCTACATTCTGATTCTGCTATGTCACGTACACTGCATATTAGTGTAAGTGTAAGTCTACTAATAAAATATATATAGTTATCTTTTCCGGTGACTACATAATAATATTATCACCTAAATGTACGTGACTGAGATATGTCGTGTTATAATGCTGTAATGCACAACATATGATATGAATGTACATATAATAGTTGCCTCAAGATGAAAGTATTAGTTTTCTTGTAATCTGTACATGAAAAGAGTCACTGTGAGTGACTGTAAGTGTAAGGTCTTACATTGAAATGAGATTCCAATATATTCCGATCAGTTAGTGGATTTGCCTAGACTTTAGACTACTAGAGTGGCATGGACATATGACAGGAACAGTACATACAACTGTCTTATATTATTGTAAGCTCAAATTTCAAATTATACTCCATATGTACATACATCCACTGACGACATACATAATTATGTCGACACTCGACCGAAGTTGACATTTATCTAATGCAAATACAAAAATGAAAGCAAAAATTCGATTAAGATAGAAATACATATCTATAGCGTACATAGCATGTAATATACTTCCAGAAAAAGTGAATTCCTTTATACATTATAACTTTGAATGTAGAATGGGATTGTGAGACTATCTGTATAAAGATTGAGATAAGTAATTCATCTTACTACAACTACAACCCTGAAGACGACGCAGTTTGTCCTCCGAATATAAAGTAAATAATCTTTATGTATGCTACGTACTGTACATTAAAGGCTTTATAAAGATCTATATAGTGAATATAGGTACGCTTATCAGTACATGATATTTAATATCTATATAAAGTAGTATAGTATGTACTCAATTGCACTTTAGAAACTCGAGAGCTACTTTATTTAAGAACCCTTTCACTGACAATAGTATCGTCAGGGTAAAGTTCACTTTATAATTACTATTACTACTGTGTACTATTAAGCATTTGATACAATAGATCTTTATTACTTCCTATGTTACCCTAAAGCTATGAACTATTTAGTTACAGTTACAATAGACCTTTTCAATTTGAGATTATTTTAGCAATTAAGAATTTTTAATGTAAAACAGATTAGAATTTGTTCACGGGAATCATAAATCCTATAGAATGCCCTGAATTTTAATATGCCTAATTTTCAGAATGTGCATTATTATGTATTAACCCTTTAAACGTACTAGGGAGTGTTTGGGACTATTTACAATTGTAATATCTAGTTTCATTTAGTGTAAAGCATGCATGCACTTGAATTCTGCTTGCAATGGATCATTGTTATAGGTTGTTTGTACGCTTATAAATCCTTATAAACTCCTTAAATCAAAAATTAAACAAATTAAACATAAACGATTACAACGCTATATATATGTACATTATGTATGCAGTTTATGTACCCACAGTACCCGATAAAATGATTGTTACATAGATTTATGTACTTATCAGTAATATGTAGCATTTTAATATGTCTCATTTACACTTGCTTTTTAAAGACTTGTTGCATAGGTGTTATTATGTTGTCGAAAAAATGGGCAGTGCAGTGTCTGTCAGAAGCATGCACACAAAATCCATTACATAATTAGTTCTACAACAATACTATTATGCTTAAGTCTAACTGTCAGTACATGTACATGTGCAATATATGCAAGTTGGGCTTCAATGTATCTTGTGAATAATAAGTACCTAAGTTATCCAGAATTGTGTCATGGTGCACGTGTCGATTAATATGCCTGCACATAGGCATTTGCTTCTAAGTAAATACGATGAAGTTTTAATATACGCATGCATAATTTGCATGAGAAATGTGTATTTTTCTAAACTGTCATGTCATTGAATATAAAGCATATAAAAAGTAATCTCATTCTTAACCTTATCGTACTGCATTTCTTTATAGTCACGTATTTAGTAATATCTGTTGCTATCAAGCATCTTATTACTATATCATTAAGAATTTTTGCATCTGAGAATCGTTATCATACTAAAAAAGTCTATTTTTCGCCCGTAGATTCTATGATGTACTGTAAATTAAACATAATGGTGGTACACATTAATTTGGGAGTTGAAACCCATTGATATTGGTTCATAAATGAAGCCTACCCGAATGTAAATGTGGAGACCAGGGCAGGGGAATTTCTATAGATTTTAAAAAATAAATGGCAAGACAAATTGCATGCTATTTAACAGAAGGGTCTTTACTATTGACATTACTTGAAGGTAACATGGTTTTACAGCCTTATGCTTACAATAACAAGATAAGCATCCTTACCCTACAACAGGGTAGGGTTAAGGAAGATACGATTTCTAAGAATACCTAATTCCTAAGGTGTATTTTCACAAAAGTATATTGATGCGAGAATATTAGTTATGAAGGTATCTACTAAATACCACGTTCTAAAATATTAAAAATACAAATCCTCCTTTTACGTAACTTTGGGTTTTATGTAGAATATGTTAAGCTTGCATAAGTACGTTAATTTATCATTTTCAGTAGTATTTTTCCTTAGACATTTTGTTACTAAACTATTATCATTTAGATCCACATTAAACGTTACGTACTTAATGTGGTAGATAAATGCAACGAAAAACGATACCTAAATTGCAATGTATTAATATTCATTAATATTCATGCTGGTTTCAGATTTATAATGATAATTTAAGTTTAAATCATTACAATAAGTATGTTGTAGGTTGCATGATATGGATACACAAAAGGTAGACAGGAGCCACTTTTTGATATACTTTGAATATTATAACATGTATTATTACAATATATATTATGACTTGTAAGTGTCTAATGCATGGTGCATCATCAAAACCAGCGGAATGGATATACTCACAATCAGTTGGATTGCATTAATGTATTCACCAAACGTCATTATCGACGAATAAATTTTAATTTGTTTCTAGGTTTCGCCTTATATCTGTAAATCTGTAAACCGATAATTACCAAAACTTTTGTTTTACGCAGAGGATATTACCAAGAAACGCCAGTTCTTTTTACTGCGCTTAAGGTCTGAGTCATCCCCCATAGTTGACGCAAAAGAAGATTTAAAATAAAGTAAGGGTACCTATAAGACCTATGTAATGTGCATACATTACTACATAGACTTGCAGTCGACACGTTATTATATTCACTAAAAATAGCATTTTTGTGTTATAAAGGACCGGTCTCTGGGTCCCGGAATTTCCCAAGGGTATGCCTACACATGTTGAGTATTTAAATACTTAAAAAGGGTTCGGATGGCAAGTGTCTATTTTAAGTAATCTTCATTTGTAACTGATGATCCTATTTATGACATGCAATGTAAAATGCCCCTAATATCTAGCAATATTTTCTTGTGCTTGGCATTGCCCTTCGTTCAGTCAACTTGTAATATCCTTCCACAGAATTATTTGTTTTGAATTGTTCATTTTTTGAGGCTTCCTGAGTAGGTATCACATACTTATTGTGCGTTTAAATTGCAAACGAAGTATACAATTGTTACAATCAGCAGTCAGTGTCAGTATGGTTAACTATTTCAGTGTTTGTTTGTGATTTCAATAATTGTGATGAATTTTTCTTTTATTCATGTACAAACTATAATATCAGTAATTGCTGATAAGATTGTAATGAACATACTAGCAAAATCTGGGGGCAAAAACCTATAATATATGGGCATATTACGGTTCAGTGGGCAATCAAAGAAATAATCCCAATTTTTGTATGAATTTGGATTTGACTGTATTTAAAGCTAAAGTAAGTTGAAAATTCAAATAAACCTATCAATATTATAATGCATATTTACTAAATTATGTTTCTTACCTCTAATTAATTAACGCAATAAGCATACGCTATATGTACTACACATTTTGTGTGAAATATTATTTCTGTCATTCCTTTTGGTATTGGCACCAGTTATTGTGCTAATTGCTACATAATTAATTTGTGCTAAGAAGGCTATTTACTGATTTATTTTTTATTAATTCATTTTATTGATGTAGCCTTTCTTGGTATACTAATTTATGGTTTAAGAACAACTCATTTTTGTTACGATTATTTATTGATGATTTGGCAAGTTGTGTAGCAAGTATTGTGTGTTTACGTGTATTTATCTATGTTACGTTCTCACCCATGCCCTCCAAAAATATTTCTGCATAATAAACGCTATTTCTTTCCATAATTGATATAGTTGGTGTATTTATTGTAGGTATTTCCTTGTGATATAGCGTCAGCATAGCAGGTTTATTTATTTAGTATTAGGATCACTGTAATGTACATAAATAAATGCGCCTACTAACCAACTTAGTAGTTTAAGATTAAAAGATATCTTAAGAAAACCTAATTAAGTATTAGGTTTTCTTAACGAAACAAATAATTTCCCCATAAGATGAGTCAATACGAGCTCTAGACGAAAGCACGGATTATACAATTAATTATATAAGCATACTTACATAACTAATTTGTATTGTATTTCAGTTACTAGGATTTGCAAATCTACATATTTTGCCAAAATTTTAAAATGGAGGGGGTGAAAACTATAGAAGATATTTATGAAGTTACTGGTAAGCAAATTGTATACACAGTATAAATATTTTACCCATATAAATATCGTAATCATAACATTTTTGCAATACTCTAGCAAACCTTACACTTTATCTAAGCATAAATACAATACAATATTCTTTTATGATTCTTGGCTTAGGTGGTTTTGGATTATTCCAGTTTTTAGCTACTAGTATAATTTTACTTCCAGAATTGCCATCTGCCATGATAGATATGGCTCCCATTTTTACAGGTAAATACCAATTCATCAACATCTCTTGTTTTATTAAATTACGCTTACGTATATCTGTACCTACGCAATATCTTGAAATGTAAATGTGTGTGTATTATTAGGTGCAAACCCTCAGACATGGATTTGTACAGATTCAAATGGAATTATGAGAGATGTAACTAATAACACGGAAGCCTTATGTAGTTGTAATGGAACGCTGTACGGTGGAGATGAAACAATTGTTTCTGAAGTAAACCTTTTTATACTTAATTTTACAAAAACTGCTACTTGTTAATTAAATTCTAGAATCTATAGGTACACTAATTAAGTATTATAAATGCAGATATTCTTTGATCCTTGTCAAAAATTGTTGCTTATTAATTTTAATTTTGATTTTTATAGTGGGGATTGATTTGCAAATACGATTGGGTATCCGACTTCATAACTAGTATACAAATGGCGGGTATGATAGCTGGGGATATTAGCGGAACAATTATAGCAGACAGGTACTCCTTCGAAATCCAAAACTCAATAACATTAGCTATGATATATATACGTATATACCTATTTAAATATCTGAATTCGACTTACATAGTACCACTTCTGTATTTCAGGATTGGCAGAAAAAAGTCTTTGTATTTGTATTGCTTAATCATTATGGCCAGTGGAATAATCTCCGGTTTTGCTAATTCTCCATCTATGTACGCGGTTGCAAGATTTTTTGTAGGAGCTGGAGTTTCAGGTAACTTCTTTATAAAAATAAAATTGTGTCTGTATGATAATTTATAATATTGTCACCTACGACTCTAAAGATAAGTAGCTAAGCTTTAACTCTTTGTATCTTTGGCATAAAACCTGCAAAAATGCAAGGAATTTGGATGATATGTAGTATGCATGTACTAAGTAAGTACATAAGTACCTACATGCCTGCTACATATTATCCAAATTCCTTGCAAAAATGTTGCTTATGTACATTTTACTGTACAATGCCAAAAATTCTTCTAAATTCTGAATACGTAGTAATGTAGTAATTTATTTGAATTGCAGCTTATTTAATTCTTGGAGCATTTTACCCAATTGAATTTCTAACACCGAAATGGCGATCAATAAGTGGTGCTGCAGGCCCTTGGGGTAAGAACTTGAATAATATTTAATCGATTCTCAATTCATTTATTACTAAAATAAGTTTATGGTAAATAAGGTATAAGTGTGCCAAATCCTTTCTTTTTTAGGTGAAGGCGTGATGATGTTGTCGTTTGTTGCTTACTTCGTAAAGCCCTGGAGATATTTATGCTGGATAACAGCACTTCCCATGATTCTAATATTTGCTACATACCCGTAAGTAAGCTTTAACCATACATAGTTAGTGCATCATATTTTTAGCTTCAAACATCATACTTTAATTTAATGTAATTACACAGATTGTTACCGGAAAGTCCTCGATGGCTTCTGTTCAACAAAAAAGTTCCAGAAGCTAAAATCATTTTTAGAAAAATAGCCCGTTGGAATAGGAAACCACCTGTTGATGATTATGTGATAGATGCAATAGCTGAAAAGTTTTCAAGCGAGAAAGATGAAGATATTTCCATTGGAGTGATACAGTTCCTAAAAATATCATCCCTGAGAAATAAAACTTTAGTATTTATGTTGGCGTGGTTTACTTGCTGCCTCATTTACTACGGAATCGGGTTTAACATCAAGAATTTATCCGGAGATCCTTACTGGAATGTTTTTTACATGGCCCTTGTAGATATTATTGGTTTCCGGACTGCAATTTTTGTAAGCAGGTGGCTGGGAAGACGAAGGGCTTTCTTTAGCTATATGGGAACTGCGTCTTGTGCAATGATTTGCATTATTGTGATGGAAATTAATTTAGGAATCATTCCAAGTAGCGATGTGGCACTTAATATATTATCATTTGTGGGGAAAATGTGTGCTGCGGGTGCTCTAGGTGTCATCGAATGTTTTACAGCCGAATCGTATCCTACAGCTTTAAGATCAATGGGAATTGGATTTTCAAATGCAGCAGCAAGTATTGGGGCCATTTTTGCCCCACAAATGGCTTATTTGGGATCAAGTAGGTTTAAATATAGATCAATCTAAATACATAATTTATTTTTCACTGATATTCATGGAAAATTTCCAATGAAACTATATTTTAAATCGTTATCTAATTTATCTTAATGCTTTTTCTAGTTTATAGACCTGCACCATTCTTTATGTTTGGTATGTTTGCGGTTCTAAGTACTGGAATGACGCTTTTACTTACAGAAACCAATGGTGAACCAATTTCAGAAAACATTACCGCAGATGTGCCTTCAACTGAAACGATTCATAATAGCTGTGAAAATAAATTAATTATTGCTACAAGTCATATTGTAAAGTTATAATATTTTTGTACAAAGATATATAATTAAATGCATATATCTTTATTAAAACACATTAAATATCACTGCCACCACTGCCATACTTAAATATCATTATCCAAGATCATTATAATTATCATCATTATCCAAGGTTGGCCAAGTATACACCAATTTCCCCTGAATTTCCCCTATTTATGTATTTCGAAAATGGATTACTAAGGAGAAGAACGTTAATATAAACAAGAAATACAAAAATATGAGTTTTCCTTCTCGAAATATATTTTCTCCCAGATTGGTACACCTCTCTTGCATATTTTAAGCATTTCTCTGGAGAACGCAAGCATAATCCATCTGTATTTGGTTCATTCGGATATTGTCAAGCAAAATACTTTAGCGGATTTCAAAATGGGAAATTGTCAAGCACTTACTACTTGGCCTGAGGAAATCATGAAAATCCTGCATTGTGTAAGTATTTGCACCAACTAATAACTAAGTACATTAACATTATAATATATATTAGTTAGTCTTTTAACTGATTAATATTTGAATATTTATCTTCCCATCCCATAATTACTATTAGAACTTGATTTATGGGCATAATTCTTCATCATCTACCTTTTACTTTAATATTTGCAGGTTTTCAATGCTTTGGCTGTTGTGTTTCTTATATTAGCTCACACTCATGCCAAACCCGATCTCACGACGGCTATCGTAAACAAAGATCTGTACTTCGAAGTCACTACTGGATATTACCTTGCATACAATTACTTGTTCGTCATGATGGTGATACTTTTGGTAGCAGCAGCAGGTCTACTAATCTGGTTTATTTTCGCTGATCCAAGAAAGTTTAAAATGGGTGTAAGTGTAACTTGCTTCAGCAGTAAAAATACAAATTATACTAATGATTACAATTATGTACCTCGCTTAAAAATGTAATTTTATTAATATTTTCCCCAGCTTTTGATATACTACCTTGTGGCCATCGCTTTGTCTGCCACTTCTTCTATTGTTCTTATCAATCACTTTGGTGGAGAGCAATGCAAGGGAGATGGAAACTACTGCATGAAAGACAGGGGGGCTTGGCTTCTTGCTGCACTGGTATAGCTATATTAGTATACTATTTGTATATACATATTATAGTACACAATAACTACAATTACCTATTTAAAAATTCAATATTGCTAATTGTTGTCTGATTGCTGCTTATTTTTGTACATGGAATGTTTTAGGTGGGTTCAGTAGGATCTTGGGCTACCTATACAGTTTCTGCTTGTTTCAACGCTGGAGGAAAGCCTTGATGATCACTCCTCCTCTCTGTTATCTGCCGTTCTCGTCTCATACATACAATACATACTACTTCAAGCTCAAAATTATAATATGGAATTTAGACCCAAATAGTAGGAAAGTAGGTATCATGTATAATTTGTTAGCAACTAAGTAATTTGTCAAATGATGTTCTCCGTTTATCATTTGGAAGTTGCAACCTGACTAACTGGTTCGTTGCCAATTATTATAAATAAAAATGTGCATTAGCGTAAAATTAACTTTGCCAATGTGATGGTCTCCAATTTCCAATATGTATACAGTATACTATACACACACACCCACATTTTATTCTTGTAGTGTAAAAATATATAATTTGGATGAGAAAGTTCATGAAACAATGGATGCTACCAATAATGTGGAGGAAATATACGATAAAATAAACACAACCAATATATCTGAGTTTTATTGAATTAATTTTTTTCATTCTGAGGCTGGGATTGATATGAGAGAAGATCTCTTTTTTTCCTACCTGGAAAATATTTCGAAAAACTGATTTTAAATCTCTCTTCGTGAATATTTTAAAGAGTTACTCCACTCCGAAACGTAAGTAAATAGAACGAACGCATATTTGGCTAATTTGGATATTTGTCAAGCAGAAGCGGATTTAAAAATGGGAAATTGTCAAGCACTGACTACTTGGCCTGAGGAAATCATGAAAATCCTGCATTGTGTAAGTACAGATGCGCATACGGAAACAGAGGTCTAGTAATTATATACAATAATGATACAAATATTTGTTGTGAACTAAAAATATTTTGTTATTTATAATAATGTATTAATTAAGTAGGATTATCACCTCATTAGGTTATAATTATTATCAATGAAGCGGATCTTAGTTGAGCCTAAAGCTAAAATTATAAAAACTACGATTCTGCTAAACCTACTGCTGAATGCATAAATATGGAATCATGGAACTTATCAGTTTAATCATATTTACAGGCTTTCAGTGCACTAGCTGTGCTATTTTATATACTAGATAAAGGGGACAATCCGAAATACTATCCGTTTATCTTAATGGTGTTGATTTTGACGGCTTCCGCGTGTGTCCTGGTCTGGTTTATTTTCGGCGATCCACGATCATTTAAGACGGGAGTAAGTTGTTTGCCATTTTTGAAAAAAGATATTAATGACAAGAGTTTTACAGTATAACAACTACGGGAATGACAATGATATTTATAGATCTCTTTGAATGTTGAAAATGAGTATTATTAATGCGATATTTTATAATTTTTGTAGCTTTTGATATACTATCTTGTGGCCATCGGTTTCTCTTGCAGTGTTTCAATTTTCGGCATCAATCAACTGGTCTATAATAGTAGCCTACTATAGGTGCTATGGCCTGGAGTTTGTTGTTATGGTACATATTATATAGTATTTAATGCTATTTCTTTTATGTATATTTATTTGTGTGCATTAATAATTAGTTATTGAATTTTACTAAATTTTATTTGCTGTTATTTTTTTTCATCGAATATTAATTTTATTTAGATTTGTGCGATCGGGAATTGGGTTACCTATACTGCCTCCGCATATTTCAACGGAGCTGGAGGAAAGGCTTGATTCATCCTCTTCCTCCTCCACACTCTACGCCTGTCTCTTCTGTCAGTCAGATATTTCAAGCTTCGAAAATTACAATGTAAACCATAAATATATTTCAATAATGTATCATATAATTTGTCTGGCTGGATAGGAATTGCCAAATAATGCTCTCCATTTTACTCTTTGATTAGTTACAGAAAAGTAATTATCGCTAACCTTTACAGATATGTGCGCACTCGTTGGGATCTAAATGCTTATAATAAATACTATTTTATTCTTATATTTGTACACGAAATTCTTTCAACTGACAATTTATGATTATGGCATTGTTTATTTTAGAAACTTTTTTCATATAATATTTTATGACTTAGTTTATACACACAGATTTGGAGAATTAAATTGAAATAACTAATTTTGCTATAATATGCAGAAAGTAATGAAAATATGTTGTGGTAACATAATTTGCATGATTATTATTGTTATCTGTTCTATATATCACAATTACGTAAGATGATAATGCCAAAAAATTGTAAATGCTATAAATCTCATAATGAATCCTAGTACTTTTAACAATCTTACAATATATATTTTTCATGCAAATCAGAAGAAATATTTAAATATGCACTATATTTCAAAAGTGACGAAAGGCGAAAGGATAAAGAAAGATCCGTACAAATGACAAAAGAAATTATTATCAAAAATACAAACTCGGGGAATTTTAGCCAGAAAATCCAGTAATTTGTATTATAGTCTACATCCGCATCATCAAAATGAGTAGATTTCTTATGCATACATAGATTTTCATATGACAACGATAAGTCCATGATAATCTAGAAAGACGAAAGACCACGTTACCATAGACGCTAACAATTTTGACTGCCAGTATGATAAAATAAACACGAAACTCAAATCTGGGTTTTCATAAAATTTTCTGGATGTTTTCACTTTAACTTCGGGACTTGTGATAGATATCTCTTCTTTTCCTACCCGAAAAATATTTTACCTCGATTCGAAAAACTGATTTTACTTCTCTCTACTCTCATATTTTAGAAATTTTCTCGTAAAAACAAGCTCAAACAATCTATACTCAACTCATCCGGATATTTGTCCAGCAAAAAAAGCGGATTTCAAAATGGGAAATGCTCAAGCACTGCTTACTTGGCCTGAGGAAGTCATGAAAATTCTGCACTGTGTTAGTAAATATTTATTTAGCATTAAGTGCAAAGATAAAGTACTAATAATAAAAACAACTAATCAATGATAACTGTTTATGAATACAGTAGAAAATAATGGTCTCTGTATTTTATTATTTATTTACAGGCTTTCAGTTCATTGGCTGTGCTTTTTCTTGCACTAGCATTTAGTGATCTCCAGCATTCTGTCTCATTTGTTTTAATGTGCATGGCTCTGACGGCTTCCGCTGGTATCATCATCTGGTTTATAATAGGTGATCCAAGAAAGTTTAAATCGCAAGTAAGTTTGAAGGTTTTATATCCGATTTTGAATAAATAGTAGTTTTATTATTTATTGCCACCTTAACTGCCCACAGAGCAACTAACTTGATAAATGCTAAATGATAACATAAATGATAACATGATAAATGATATTATCTTTATCTCCTTTAATTTTTGTAGCTTTTGATGTACTATATTGGGGCCGTCGGCGTGTGTGGAGCTGCTTCCGTCATCCTTATCGCAAAGTTCCATAATGAATGTGCCCACTGGTACAGTGGCTGTTACTCTGACAAATTTTGGGGAAAAATATTTGGGGCCATGGTATGTGACACTTTGAATTAATATCAAACAGTAGAATTTTCTAGCTGATTTTTATTTTATAAAAATGTGTATTTTTTAAATACTATAGCTGTGTTCCCTGGGCGCTTGGGCTACCTACTGTGTCTCTGCTTATTTCAACGGAGCTTCAGGGAAGGCTTGATTCTTCCACTGCTGACGCTGCATGCCATCCGATGATCCGATATTTCAAGTTCAAAATTATATTGTGGATTTAAACCGAAGTGCAATTAAATATTGCCTAATTGTCTGGACGCATCAACACAAGGAACTCGCTATTTGTCTTCGACATCAAAATTATTATTAACCCTAATTGTGATTAGGTACCGAAAATATTTCATTTTTTACTTGTATATAAATACTGTATGTAAACATTTGTATATGACAATGACAAGCATTAATCTACATAAAACAATAAATATTTATGCATATTGTATTATATTCATATTAAATCCTGTAAAATTGAGTTCATCTCCTCCTGCATAATAATATATTAATTATATATATTAATGGACATCATAAACTTAGATATTAGAGTTACGTGTAGCAGAAAAGATATATTATAATGCAATTAGCGCATACCAATATTATTTATAATTTTGGAAGTTAGGTTAGTAGGGTTAAAGTATGATATCCGCATATCTTTGTAAGGAAAATGATTTGTATGATTTGTCATTGCATGATTAATACCTAAATTCTAGAGTAATTTGGTTTGTAAAATATTTACCTGCTTACTAGTAAGTATGTGCATAATCTACAGTATGATAGTGGTTCAATGATAATGACATGCAAACAGAAATTTAAAACATGCATATTGCAAGAGTGACACGAAAAGGCAAGGTTTATGTAATATTTATACATCATATTATTTACAAAACCAACTTATTTTCAAATGGATAAAATTATTTTCTAAGTGTGTTCCTACAAAAATAATTCTTATGGTTCCTTCTACACAGTAAAAGTGTATCATTTCAATGCTGCAAGTGTGCAGTTGACAGTCAAACTAGTCAGTTAGGTATAAAATGGAATTACGAATTTTTAGCTATTTAGTTTTCTGGATATCAATGTTGTTAACACACCTTACCCAAGGTTAAAATATTTTACATCTGTTCTAATTTTATTTGCATTTGCAACCTGTGAAAGTTTAATATTTTAGTTCCTTTTTGCAGTAACAGGAGTGAAATGTCCAGGAAAGTGCATTTCTCCAGAAAAGTGTAAAGAAAAAGAAGGAAGCATTTTAGCATACTGTACAAATGGGAAAGCTTGTTGTGGAGGTTGCGTTATAAAATATATTCTAGAGTAGGAAGTGGTGAAAAAAATCGATTGTAATTTAGACTAATACTGTTTTAATTTTTTAGAACATCGCGATGTCAGTGGAGTGTGCAACCAAATAAAGACTAACACTAAAGTAGCATTTTTCAAATCTCCAAATTATCCAGAACCTTATGAAGGGAATTTAGTATGCAGGTTTCAATTGAATTTGGATCCTTCCACAGAAGGGGTGGTGATAGATTTTTTGGATTTGTTGTTGCCTCATAGGCCAGGATCGATGTATTTTCCCATGAGAAGAGGGGGAGGAGGACTTGTTTGTGATTCGGATATGTTTTTCATTCGAGGATATTCTAATTGGATGCCTGATGCAAGGTGTGGAAATCTTACTGGGCAATCAAGTAAACAATTACTCCAGTTTAGAAATAAATTCATTATTTGTGAAAAATAACTAACAATTTGCTAAAACTTAGTTTACATAAAAATACTTTTCTTAATTTCATGAAAAGCTGTATTGGAGCTGGAAGAAAACCAGAAATACATTTCCCTGCTGTTTGTAATGTCAAGTTCGGAATATAAATGGAAAATAAAGTTGACACAAATCTCAGCAAAAGATTTAGAAAA